>JAJEJO010000415.1:732671-894936 GCA_020662805.1 Glaucomys volans
TCATTTTCTTCTATACAATCCATCCCTTCTCCATTCTTCCCGAGCCTTCCCCCACCCCCTCTATGTGTCATCAACCACTTATAAGAGAGATCATTCGGCCTTTGGTTTTTTGGGATTGACTTATTTCACTTAACATGATCTTCTCCAATTCCATCCATTTACCTGCAAATGTCATAATTTTATTATTCTTTATGGCTGAATAATATTCCATTGTGTATATGTACCACAGTTTCTTTATCCATTCCTCTATTGAAGGGCATATAGGTTGGTTCCATAATCTAGCTATAGTGAATTGGGCTGCTATAAACATTGATGTGGCTGCATCACTGTAGTATGCAGATTTTAAGTCCTTTGGGTATAGGCCAAGGAGTGGGATAGCTGGGTCAAATGGTGGTTCCATTCCGAGTTTTCGAAGGAATCTCCATACTGCTTTCCAGAGTGGCTGCACCAATTTGCAACCCCACCAGCAATGTATGAGTGTACCCTTTTCCCCACATCCTCACCAACACTCATTGTTGCTTGTACTCTTGATAATAGACATTCTAGTTGGGGTGAGATGATATCTTAGGGTAGGTTTGATTTGCATTTCTCTTATTCCTAGAAATGTTGAACCTTTTTTCATATATCTGTTGATTGCTTGTAGATCCTCTTCTGTGAAGTGTCTACTCATTTCCTTAGCCCATTTATTGATTGGGTTATTTGTATTCTTGGGGTAAGGTTCTTTGAGTTCTTTATATATTCTGGAGATTAGTGCTCTATCTGTCATGTGTGTGGCAAAGATTTTCTCCCACTCTGTAGGCTCTCTCTTCACATTGCTGATTGTTTCCTTTGCTGAGAAAAAGCTTTTTGGTTTGAATCTCTCCCAATTATTGATTCCTTCTTTTATTTCTTGTGCTTTGGGAGTCATGTTAAGGAAATCTGGTCCTAGGCATACATGATAAAAATTGGGACCTACTTTTTCTTCTATTAGGTGCAGGGACTCTGGCCTAATTCCTAGGTCTTTGATCCATTTTGAGTTGAGTTTCGTGCAGGGTGAGAGATAGGGGTTTAGTTTCATTTTGCTGCATATGGATTTCCAGTTTTCCCAGCACCATTTGTTGAAGAGGCTATCTTTTCTCCATTGTATGTTTTTGGAGTCTTAATTAATTCTATGAAGCCAATATCACCCTGATACCAATACCAGACAAAGACACATCAAGAAAAGAAAATTTCAGACTGATATCTCTAATGAACATAGATGCAAAAATTCTTAACAAAATTTTAGTGAATCGCATACAAAAGCATATTAAAAAGATAGTGCACCATGATCAAGTGGATTTCATCCCAGGGATGCAAGGTTGGTTCAACATCTGGAAATCAATAAATGTAATTCACCACATCAACAAACTTAAAGTTAAGAACCACATGATTATTTCAATAGATGCAGAGAAAGCATTTGATAAAATACAGGGCTCTTTCATGCTCAAAACACTAGAAAAAGTAGGCATAGTAGGAATGTTCCTAAACATTGTAAAGGCTGTCTATGCTAAGCCTACAGCCAACATCATTCTAAATGGAAAAAAAATTGAAAGCATTCCCCCTGAAAACTGGAACTAGGCAGGGATGCCCTCTTTCACCACTTCTATTCAACATCATCCTTGAAACACTAGCCAGAGCAAGTAGACAGACCAAAGAAACTAAAGGGATACGAATTCGAAAAGAAGAGCTCAAACTATCCCTTTTTGCTGATGACATGATTCTATATTTATAGGAGCCAAAAAATTCCACCAGAAAACTTCTGGAACTCATAAATGAATTCAGTAAAGTAGCAGGATATAAAATTAATGTTCATAAATCTAATGCATTTTTATTTGTAAGTGATGCATCCTCTGAGAGAGCAATTAGGAAAACTATACCATTCACAGTAGCTTCAAAAAAATAAAATACTTGGGAATCAATATAACAAAAGAGGTGAAAGACCTCTACAATGAGAACTACAGAACACTAAAGAAAGAAATTAAAGAAAATCTTAGAAGATGGAAAGATCTCCTATGCTCTTGGATAGGCAGAATTAATATAACGGACCTCATAGAAATAGAACAAGCAATTATGAAATTCATTTGGAGGAATAAGAGACCCAGAATTGCTAAAGCAATTCTCAGCAAGAAGAGCAAAGCAGGAGGTATCACAATACAAGACGTTCAACTATACTACAAAGCAATAGTACCAAAAACGGCATGATATTGGCACCAAAATAGGCAGGTAGATGAGTGGTACAGAACAGAGGACATGGAGCCAAACCCACATAACCAGAACTTTTCTTACAAACATCCATCAACTTTTTCATTCTTCAGCTTCATCATTTGAAAATTGTGGAAAGAGGTCATACTTGCTGATCTCACAGGTCTCTTTTACCCAATGAAGTTGCCTGGTAGAGGATGAGCAAGGGTGGGAGATCTCCAAATGATGGGAAGTGTTCAGTTTACATTTGATGTATACCAACTTTCTGTACTGAGGGTAAACCTACCTCCTTATAGCATTTGTGAATGAGCATTTATTTCATTTAAACAAAAGTTTAAATGTTCAGACGATGTAGAGGACAGAATAGTGGAAGTTCATTCCCCTATATTTCTGCTGCTGCTTGTGCCATCAGTGTCTGAGACTAGGCTTGGAAAAGGAGCTACCTCTCCATCCAGAGTCCTGTCTCCTGTGTAAGTGGCATCTCAGATGCTGGCCAATCTGCCCATCCTCAAAGATAGAAGAAAAGAGAGGGAATGATATGATAAAAGGAGACCAGATATGGAAACCAGAATACAGGACTCAGAAAGAAACAGATAACTAGCCTTTTGCTTCTGAGTTTCATATAGAATGATTAGAAATAGTAGAAAAGCCACAGAAAAGTTGTGTGTGTGTCCCTCCTTGTCACCTCTGTACTGGTTCTGCTCATGTTCAATGGAAGAAAAGCAAAAAAAGATAAACCACTGTGGGATGGGGATGTAGGTCATTGGCAGATGATTGTCTAGAATGTGCAAGGCCCTTGGTTTGATCTCCAGTAGCACAAAAACTAAAAATAAGAAATAAGAAGCCACTGAGACAGGCTGTTCTTCTATACCATCACAGGGTTTCTATCAAGGCATCAGGTTCAAAGACAGGCACACAAAATCAAGGAAAATAGCACCCATACTAAATATGACACATCGAAATAACTGGAATGGGGTGACTGTAGGTAGCCAGTGTTATTCTCTGGCCCCAGGTTACCTTTGTGTAGGAAAAACGTTCCAATCTAACTCATATTTGAATTGAAAATAATGCCATTACTGCATATATGTATCTGTCATAAGGTAGATGAATGTTTCTGTTGTCTCCTTTAAACCCAAAATGTCACTGAAAATATTACTCCTGTTTATTGTGGGGTTTTTCGGACCTCTGTTCCACCTCCTTCTGTAACACTACATTTAAAATCCAACTGATAACACAAGCTGTGATCACCCTTGCCTGAAATCCCAGTGACTAGAGAGGCTGAGGCATGAAGATTGCAAGTTCAAGACCAGCTTTAGTGAGAATCTGTTTCAAAATAAAAAATTAAAAGGGCTAGGGATAGGGCTCAGTGGTAGAAAACCCTTGGGTTCAATCCCCAGCACCACAAAAATAAATAAATAAATAAATAAATAAATAAATAAATAAATAAATAAAATTCATCCAATACATATTCTTTCCTAAGTTTCAGGTGACTGAACTGCCTCTACGTGGAAGTACAGCCTCCATGCTGCCTGGATTATAGGGACCCCTTGTTTGAATCACGAGCACCTATATCATTTTTGTCTCTTGCCCTGTCTCCTACCACCCCACAGTTTTCTGTTTTTCCTCTCTCTCCATTGCTGTATTTTCTCCATTTAACCCCATCCTTTCTTAGGCCCCCTTCATTACAGAGAACTCATCACTACCTGAGCCTGTGTCAAGAGAACTTTTGCTCTCAGGGTTGCTCACCGACTGCTTTCTGCTCATCTGAATGAGGTTGTGTTTGGTTACTGGTCGAGTTTCTGAAGCTCACATCATCATTTTTCATTCAGTTAGCAGGTTGCCATTTGTAAGTCAAGAACCTGGCAGAATCAACCCAGATTTTTGCTTCTGTTTTGATTTTTACTTTCTCCTCTATTTCCTCCACATCAGTCATGGGAATTTCCACTAGAAAAATGCTTGCAAACAGGTAGCAAGCATTCCTAATAGTAAGTTCATGTCACTCTTACCAAAAAGAGAATGCATCCTCTTCTCCTTTCATCTGACATGGTGTTAAAATAATTTCTCACAGTTGTTTTTCCATATACTAGGCAATGGAAAACAGGCTCAGGGCCTAATGTAATCTCTCACATAACAGATTTGTATTTTCTTGTTTAAAGGAAAGTTCCAGGGTCCCAGTTGATGCCAACAAGTTTTTTTCTGAAATACAAGTCTTCAGATTTGTATGAGAAATAGAGGCTTCATTCTTCAACCCCAGCCCTGTTCTTCTCAAAGATTAACTTTTCAAGACTTGAACAAGAACATCTCAAGAGTGAAACATCAACCTCACCAATAGTAAAAGAATCAGTAATTAATTCTCTCTCTTTCACACACACACACACACACACACACACACACACACACACACAATTTAAGAAGGTCCAGGTCCAGTCGAAAGCAATAGGGACAATTGCCATGACTCCTAGCTGTTGGGTGTTATGATGATGGGTGATAGGTATGCTATCTGGTCTCCATGGTATCACCTGCTATAAGAGATTTAGAGTTTTGAACTGTCACAATCAAGGGGGATACTCTTCACTCCCAGGAAAAGTAGGAAATCACCAACCTTACCGACTAAACACATTATATCAAATGTATTCTAAGTGTAATTACTCTTCAGTGCATGTCAGAGTTACTATAATTGGATTTGTTCTGTCTGTATAGGTCAATTGAAGCACAGGTATTGACAAAATAAAATAAATTTCTTCACCCTTATGCCATTCAAAGTCACCACTGTTTGATTGAACAGTGAAGGACTCTGAGTAGACAAAGTTAAAATCAGAAATGAACACATCCATGTAATATTGCTTGGGACAGATACAGACAACCTCTCCCAAATAATTATGTTGCAAAGAATCTTTTTGTAATAAATTAACCAAAGAAGAGACTGGATTCAGAAAAAAATAAAAGGAAATGAAAAGATTAGAAGATAAAGAGATTATAGAAGACGGAGGAAAGAGTAGCAGAAAATGCAGGAAGAAAGAGAGGAGAAGAAAGGAGAAGGATAAGAGAAAACCAGGAAAGAAGAAAAATCTGCCTGAAAGCCTTTATATATACTACATAATTAACACTTTTATACATTTAAAATTGGATATCATACTTTATGAGGTGAATATATTTATACAAAAATAACTTTTGCTTCTTTCAATGTGAATGACTTGCTTTTTTTTTTTTTTACTTTTTGTTTTTTGTTTTTGTTTTGTTTTGTTGGCCTTGGGAAGAACAGTACTAATCCTTCTAGTGTGTGAAGTTTTCTTTTTCCTGCCCCTTCAGCCACTTGGAGCTAGTAACACCAATCCCACAAAAAGATCATTGAAGCATAAGAAGCTACTACTCTAAGTCATATTTAGTGAGGCAGGCAAGGTGAGACATGACTATAATTCCAACTACTCGGGAGACTGAGGCAGGAGGATTGCAAATTTGAGGGCAGCCTCAGCAATTTAGCCAGATATTGTTTCAAAATAAAATAAGAATGGCTGGGGATGTAGCTCAATGACAGAGTGTTCATCTGGCATGCATGAAGCCCTGGGTTTGATCCCCAGTACTATACAAAAAATATTATTGGGAAGGTTTTAATTCAGCTATAGTTGCATCAGGATATGTCTGTCTGTCTATCTATCTATCTATCTATCTATCTATCTATATACACACACATATATATGTATAAATATATTTGTTGAATTTATGGTAAATCTGAGAAATAAAATTGATTTTTGGACTTTAGGAATAGTATAATAAAGTAATCATAATAAAAAAATCAAGAAATAGAGGGGATAATTTTAATTTTTTTGTTCATTTAAAGATATCCTCAGATTATTCTTAACATATTCAGTTTAAGCATAAAACATCTAATCTTAAAATGCTTGAAATCATGAAATTTTCAGTTCAAAAGAACTTTCCTTTCCTTCTTTTAACTGAAAAACTTATAATTTCAAACATTCCCAGGTTTATTACTGATTCTTCTGTAGTTGTGCATCCGGAGTGTGACTTCAGAGAGCTTGACCCTTGAGGTACTACCCATTACCATGGTGTGCCTTTTCTGGCACTTAATAAATGTCTCTTATTATTTTATCATACTGCATTCACTCTAAATCCTGAAACAGTGGGAAGTTTTTTTTTAGTGCATGTATTTAGTTCTTGACACACATAACTAAATAATAAAAAATTCATACAAGAACTAATTTAATGTCTGAGTTGCTTTTATGGTTTTGTTAATTTTTATGATAGATTGTTCCTAGAGTTGCATAATGATTAAGAATACAAACTTCAATTTCAGATAAAGCAAGATGAGAAAACATCCCTAACACTAGTTATTCATCATGTGAATGCTAAATAATTTCTTCAACCCTCCAGGGTTCATTTTGCTATCTGGAAAGTGGGAATAACAACATGGGACATCAGAATTTAATTATTTAAATGATAGGTTCAATTATTTGTGTAAGATCTCCAATTAATATCTTTTGTATGGTAGGAGCTTAATAAATACAAAGTGATTTTTTACTTTTATTTTTTGCTCCTTTTCCCTTGTCTCGGTTTAACTTAGTAACTTAATAATGATGTATTTTATCTTTTTATGCTTAATAAAAACTTTTTAAGAATCTTAAGAAACTCTGGAATAGTTCCTCTTGACATTCCTCATATTAATAAGCCCTTGAATTCACCAGGAAGATCTGAAGGCAAGGCTTTCTGTTCCTCCAAGTCATGCTGTTGGAACCCCAGGAAGCTGCCATGAAATTTCAACAATATAAAAGACATAATCAAAACCAGAAACTCTTAACTTTGGAGAAAAGAATTAAAATCATCTTAGAGTTTGAATGTAAGAGACAACATAATATAGGAAAAGGAGTACAGCTTTGGATTCATACAGGCCCTGTTTTAAAATTCAGTCTTGCCAAAAGGTATGTGGCTTTAAGAAATTACCTAAGCCTATTTCCTCAACAATAAAGTATAGAAGACAATTGTATCTCATGGATTGATAAACAAATTAAATTAAATAATGCCTATAGTAAATGTTGGTTCTTAGTAAAGTATCTGGCACTTAGTAGATGTTATATAAATAATAGTAAAGTATCCAAGAAAGAGGAGGTTGAACGTGGTCATAAATGTACCCTGAATATTAAAAATGTGTGTTTTGAGCTATTAAGAGAAAAAACACAGACAGTTCCATGATGATAAGTAAAAGAGAACAGAAGTTAAAAGCATTGAAATAAATAAAAATTTACAGCTTTATATTTTTTAAAAAAGTACATTAAGGAAAATAACAGTAACAAGAAAATCCTGGGGGTTTCATATTTTTAGTGTCAACAATAAGTTTAATAGCACATAGCTGATTAAAAATGGGAAAATATGGCCATGCATGTTGAAATAGTAATGTTACAGATATAAAAGAATGAACTTAGAATGGCAAATATATTGCTAAGGCACCAAAGTAAATTGACTGTGAGCATGTGCAGGTGCACATGTGAGTTTATGTGTGTTTCAAACATATATTGAGCAACTACAAGACAGCTCACGGCCTGGAAAAATAGTGTAGCAAGTCTGATAGCAGAAAACTGACCTCTCCAAATGATTTATATTTTCTCAGTAGAGGCAGGTGAAGTTTTAGATCAGGAGATTGGAACATATAACAAAATTTTTGAAAATTTTCCACAATGTAGGGAAAGACAGAATAAAGCTTCAGAGAATGTGGGACACCATTAGGCTCACCAATATAAATGTGATGAGAATATCGGTTTGCTCATTCTTTTGCCTGCTCAATTTTACCACTGAGTTCTTGTTGTGAAGTTTTCAAACATTATTATTTTGAATATATTTTTTACTCTTTTCCATTTTTATCACGTTGGTGCACATAATAGTATCCCCTAATTCTATGAGTTTTTGTCCATCTTCTTTCATTTTTTTTGCTATTTTATTTATTTATTTTTAGATACTATTATAAATAAGATTTTCTTCATATCCTCTTAGGATAGTTCACTATAATCTATATAAATGTTACTGATTTTCATAGGTTGGTTTTGTATCCTACAATACTAATGAATTTTTTTATTCTAAGATTTTTTGGGTGGTATCTTTAGGGTTTTCTATGCTTACAATCATGTAATCTGCAAATAAAGACAATTTGAATTCTTCCTTCCAAGTTTGGATGCCTTTTTTTTTTTTCTTGCCTAATTGCTCTGGTTAGGTTGAATAGAAGTAGTGAGAGCAGGCATCCTTGTCTTGTTTCCTGATCATAGAAGGAAAGCTTCCAGCTTTTCACTGTTGAATTAACATCAAGCTGTGGACTTGTCATATCTGACCTTTATTGTGTTGAGATGCATTCCTTCTGTGCCTAATTTGTTGAAAGTATTTATTATAAAAGGATGTTGATCCTGTCAAGTGCTTTTTTCTGCACCTATCAAGATGATCATTTTTTTTGTCCTTCATCTTGTTAATACAATGTGTCATATTTATTGATTTGTCTATGTTGAATTACTCTTGCATCCCAGGCATAAATCCCACTTAGTCATGGAGAATGATCACTTTGAATCTTATGTTGAATTCAGTTAGCTAGCATTTCTAAGGCATTTTTGCTTATATGTTAATCAGTGACATTGCCTGTAAATTTTTGGTATCAGGGTAATAGGCTCATTTCAAAAAATGAGTTCGAAAGTGTTCCCCCTTCTTTATTTTTGAAAGAGTTTGAGAAAGAATGATGTTAATTCTTTAAATATTTGGTAGGGTTCAGTACTGGAGACACAAATTTCTGGATTTTAATGGGAGATTCTTTATTACATATTCATCTCCTTCCTCATTACTGGTCTATTTAGATTTTGCCTATCTTCATAATTCTATATTGGCAAGTTGTGTGTTTATAGGAATTTATCTATTTTTGTAGGTTACAATAGCTACTTATAGGTAGTCCACTAAACCTAATATATGGATCTCTTCTAAGATCGTTGGGTTCTTTTGTTATTGTTTTATTGCCTACTTTTCCCCCATATTTGGGTCACACTTTTCTGTTCTTTCCATGTTTCATAATTTTTTAACTGAACATTTTATAGAATATATTTTAGAAATCCTGAATGCTCTTTCCCCCTCGGAGGTTTATTGTTCACTAATTTATTAGTTTTTGTTAAAGTGATGCAGCTGGACTAGCTTGATGAGGTCCATTTCCTATGAAGTCTACATCCTCTGACAGCACTCCTCAGAAGACCCAGACTCCAGTACACGACAGGTTTTCCTGACCACCAAGGATGTCTGTGGCTTTAGCAAGCCTCCTTTACTATCTCCTTCCCTGATCTCCAATTAAGCTTCTAAATTGTCTCCCTTAATGGATATCACACATGGCTGTTAGCCTTCACTCATTGTTAGTCGAAGCCGCTATAATTTTTGACAACGTGCTGAGGTGTAAATTGCTCTATGATTAGATGCAGCTAAAGCTGGACTCCTTGGCAAGGGCAAGGTGTTGCCAGTCTTTGGGTCTTGTCTAAATGTGCCCCCTAAGGAGGAACTTTATGCTCAGGAGCATGAGTAGGAGCAGATGGAGAACTCACAATTGTGGAGGCTGAGAAGTCCAAAAGTTCCCAGCAAGGTCAGTGTTTAGTAAGGGCCTAGTTCCTAGTTCACAGATGGTTGCCTTCTCACTGTGTCCTCAGAGGATGGAAAGAATGAGGGAACTGTATAGGGTCCTTTTTATAAGGTAACTGATCCCATTCATTAGTGTTCATCCTCATTATTTAATCATTCCCCAAAGGTTCCAACACCAAATACCATAATGCTGGGGATTAGGTTTCAACATATTAACTTTTGCTGGGGTTTGTGGGTATAGATACTCAGTCTTTCACAAGCATCCTAATGTTATCAAGTTAAAGTCTTCATTGAATTTTCAGAATTATTTTCATCAGAAGCAAATTAGTTCTATTTTTTTACTTCCTCCCATGTCTTCATTACACTTACATGCATTTGATAAATTTATATACATTCTAGATTTGGGGATTTCAGTCATTTTAAGTTAGGTTTTATGGAGTAGTTTCCTTAATGTATTTAATTGTAACTACAATTATGTTCGGTAATAAACACCGCAAATCTCAATGGCTTAAAACAACAATCATTTATTCTTGTTGATCTGCAGGTCAGCAGTGGGGGGTCTTGGATCTAAATGTTTGGACTTTTCTCAGATTTGGCTCCCCGCCTACCTCATGTTTCTTTTACCCTTCTAGGACCAGCAGGTAAAGCTGTACATGTTCTCATGATGATGATGATTATCCAAACTAATGAACACAATTCATGCTGCTTCTTGTGTCACATCTGCTAATATCCCATTGATCTAAGAAAACCACAAAGCCCAGCCCAATATATGGGGAAGAGGAAAGAAATTACACTTTGTACGTGGTGGGAGGAATAGAATAAATGACGTTGAAGAGTACCAGTTCATTGTGTTATAGGTTTGCTTTTTTTGCTTCTGGATCTTTAGTTTGTGATTGCCCGATTCATTGGGCTTCCAGTTCTTGTTTGAGTTCTGTAATAGTATTTTAGGATTCCTGCTCTGGGTGCTCCTGGTAACATGTCCAGCATGTAAGCCTCTGAATGACTTGAATCAGGTTTTCATCTTGAGGATTTGTCTTTCTCCTCCTACTTCCCTACTCCAAAGCTTCCTGGAAAGCCATAGCCCTAAGCATTAGGTAAGCAACTTCCCAGTCTCCTTTCAAACACAGGAGCACATCTCAGGCTCTGGACTCCACTTACTGTGGCACATTTTGCATGTATTAAACATCCAGCTACTGCTGCCTCCATACCTACTGAGGACCAGATGACCCACAGTTCCCTCTCACTTCCCACATGTGTGTTTGTTCTGTGCTGAATTGTGGTAACATTCTGAAGCAAGATATACTTTGTGGTTATGTTTTCAATATTTCATCTAGTATTACTGTGTCTAGAGAACAGAGAAAGGGAATTTTATTTAAGATGAATTATGTGATCCTTATTGAAACTTTCCAACTAAAAAAAAAAATCCTAACTTTACTTCATTTACTGCTCACAGATCTCCCTAGGACAGAGATGCTTAGTGTGAAGAGCACACTCTATAAGGAGAGAGAATCTGATGCCAAGATCCAACTGCTTGGCAAAAGTTGGAGAAATTTATAATGTACCCATATGATCTGGTTTCATCCCTCAATACAATACCAACCTTCTTAGTTTCTTAAGGTGAAAATATATACTAAAGTCTAAAATAATATTTCTCCAAATCTACTCTTTAATAATGTTTAAAACTCCGTGACTTAATTTTAATATTAATCATAAAATTAAAATAATTATACTCTGCATTATCATCATTCTCACTTTGTAATTATATACTACCCTGTGAAGTTATTGCTCATGTGTGCTAGTATGTGCACAGCTGTGTCTGTGTGTTACAAGACGTCCATATGAGGTTGGACTAAATTTATAAAGTAATTTGAAAATAATTGTATAATAGTTGAAGTATCACAGAAACGTGGGGTTATGAACAAGCCAAAACCAAAGGATCTGCACATAGGAGAATCACAGTCCTCTTCCTGAAACTTCCAATAATTTATTACTGCTTAGGAGAAAAACTCAATGAATCCCTTTTCAATTCCTGTTTCTGATAATAAATGAATTGAAAATTTTTCAAATAGCATTTTCAATAATACTCCAAAATCATATCCTCACATTAATAAGAATGTTATACAATGTTATCAAAATTACTATTCAAGCATCTTTCAAAGATGGATATTGAGCTAAGAAAGAGGACAAATTGTTTCAAATTAGCAAACTAAACTTTAACACTGTTGTCATCACCTCATCCAACACATTTATTCAAATAATAATACATCTCTGAAATGCAAAAATGGAATGATTATGGTCAAGCTGAAAAAAAAAAAAAAGAATGTAGATTGTGTTTGGTCCACGATGCCAGATGAGCAAATACAGAAAGCCTCCTTTGCCTCTTATCAACCCCATAGAAACTGATCTTCCTGCTTTGTTCTAGAATGAAATAAAATGCTGCATTTTTTTGAACAGTGATTTGAAATCTCCACCCAAAAGACCAATTGCAGCTTTAAGCAAAATGTCTATGAAGGATATAAAGACAAAATGAATCATCTAAGAAACTCTGAAACTACCCTGCTCAGTGGTTCATGTTCTGATTTTCATAATACATACTATCAAACAACTTCAACCAGTTGATATTTATAGAATGTTCTACCCTACAACAGAACAATACTACCTTTTTCAAGGGCACATGGAACATGTTTCAATAAAGACAATATTCTAAGTGATAAAACGCCATCCATAAGTATAAAAGGATTTAAATATACCAAGTATGTTTTCTGACCACACTGTAGAAAATGAGAAAATAATAACAAAGACATATGGATAATTCTTAGGCATTTGTATTAGCTCACTTGTAATTAGTTCTTAAAAGAGTTTTAACAAATAAAATCCAATAAAATATGAGAAGCAAGAAGGGGTACAGTGGCATACACCTGTAATCCCAGTGATTCAGAAAGCTAAGGCAGAGGGATCACAAATTCAAGGCCAGCCTTGGAAATTTAGCAAGACTGTCTCAAAATAAAAAAATAAAAAGGGTTTGCAGTGTGACTCAGTGGTAAAAAAAGCCCTTTAGTTCAACTCCCAGTACTACATAAATAAATAAATAAATAAATAAATAAATAAATAAATAAATAAATAAATGCATATTATGACCTTATTCATACTGTTTTCATTTTATGTTGCACAAACTTAGTAGCTTAAAATAATATGCATTTGTTACCTCACAGCTGTTATGGGTAAGGAGTCCAGACACATAAGCTTGGTCCTCTGCTCAGGGTCTGACAAGGCAGAAATCAAGGTATTAACCAAGGTGGCAATCTCATTTGAGGATCATGGTACTCTCCTGTTCTCATTCAAGTTATTGGTAATATTTTTTTTTTTACTGTGATTACAGAAATAAAGTCCTCATTTCTTGCTGGTGTTGGTTGATGGATACTTTAAGCTCTTAGATGCTGCCCTAGTAGCTTGGGATTCTGGAAACACAGCAATTTATTTTTTCAAAGCCAACAATAAAATCTGTCTCTAGTCTGCTACCATGAAGTCTCATACATTCTAATATAACATGGGGAGTCATTTTCTTGCTGTTCCCACACCATACTCCGCTCAAGGACAGGCTGTATGCACCTTGAAATGGCAGACTCCAGAACCACCTTAGCATTCTGCTTGTCAAAATGAACAATAGAAGTTTATCCCAGAATTGCAAGACCAGTTGAACATTTGGAATTCAATGGTATTTACCACTTAAAAGCAAAAACAAACAAAAAAAGAACATATGATTTATTCGACAGACATGGAAAAAATATTTAACGAAATCCCATATTCATTCCCACAAAAATTCCAATATCCATTTCTGATTTTAAATACAATCAGAAATGTGATATAATGGAAACTTTCTCAATATGACAAAAAGTCTATAGCTAACTTTCTATTTAATGATGAAAAACTGAATGCTTTTTATCTAAGGTCATGCTACAAATAAGAATATTTGCTGTCACATATAAACATACTTAAAAGCAAACAAAAAGAGCATATGGTTTCCTCAATAGTCTATAAGATCCAGCCAGTGCAATAAGGCTTGCAAAATAATAAAAGGAATACAGACTAGAAAGGAAGAATAACTCTATTTACAGATGAAATGCTTGTCTATATAAAATACTAAATAATCTTTAAACAGCTATTGCAAGTGATAACTGAATCTAGCAAGGTTACAGAGTACATAATCAATTTAAAAAGTCAATTGTGCTACCTACCATATATTAGCAAGGAATACTTTTAAACTGAAAAAATATAATTTATATCAACACTGAGATTATGAACTATTCAGCAACATACCTAACAAAATACGTGCAACACTAGTACACTTAAAACTACAAAATACTGCTTAGAGGAATTAATGGAGTAAAAAAATAAACGTAGACAAATATTGGGTATATAGATTGGAAGACTCAATATCATTAAGATGTCAATTGTCTCCGAATAGATCATGTATTCAGAGCAATCCCAATCAAAATCCCAACAGACATTTGAAAAAATGGATAAGCTTATTCTACCATGGAAAACAAAAGACCTTGAAAAGCTAAAGCAATTTTAAAAAGGAAAATCAAAATGGAGTATTAACACTACCTGTTTTAAGACATGCTAAAACCCATGGCAAACACAGCAGTATAGCATTAGTAAGGAGATACACAGCCGCACAGAACAGAGAAAGACACAAGCACACACAAACACCAATATGCACACACAGATGTAAGTGATTTTCAATAATGTTTGGCTCAATTGATAGAGGATGATCTTTTCAATAAACAACATAGAACAATTTTATATCCATAGGCAAAGAGAAAACATAATTTCACACTATAAAATTAACTGAAAATGGATCGTAGACATAAAAGCAAAATGCAAACATTTGAAACTTCTAGAACAAAACAGGGGGAATCTTTATGAATTTGAGCTAGGCAAAGATTTTATCATTAAGTCATGAAAATACAATTTATTAAAAATATTGCTAAATGGGACTTCTTCAAAATTAAAATTTTTTGTTTCTTCAATCTTCAATGTTCATAGCTATATGTTAAGCATACATATACCAAGTACATGTATATCAAGTATTTATGTTTCAAAACAATCAAATGTACATTATAAATATGTGCTGTTTATTATGTTAATTTTCATTTGAACATATATATATGTGTGTATATATATATATATATATAAAGCAATACCATTTTAAGAAATTAAAATGGCACTCAAATATCTCTCCTCCCATGCCTTCCCTACAAAAATGCATTAAGTCTAGATCATTGCACATGTGGAATGCAGCAAATTTCAAGAAAATATAGTTCTTATTTTGAAATTTTCTAGGCATTAGAATAAGAAAACATTTTCGAAAGTTATTCATTAGGCAAATATATCTGTAATATTTAAGCTAGAGAAGGAAGAATAGTACAAAATTAGAAAACTAAAGGTCCATATCAATTAAATATGGATATAAAATTCTCAAATAAATCATTAGCAAGGTATCTCTAATAAGAGATTTTAGATGGGTATTATGTGTATATGATGTGTTTATGCATGCATACACATATGTATACTTCATACATGCTCTTCCTTAAACCTGGTAGAAGTTATTTATAAAGCCTTAAAACAAATTGTGCACACACTGAGAAAGCATTAACAACATTGTTGTTACTGTTGGGCACAAGACAACTGCTTGTGGACAAATGTCCACTGCTAATGTTCAAGAAACTGAAGAAGCTGGAACTACATACTGAGCATAATAGTTCTACCAGTAAGTGTAACATCCCTGCTCTATATTCAATAAAGAACAAAATGCCCACCTATTTTAATTTGTTAATTTTTCTTTTCTTTTTGCAATTTGCAATTTTTATATATGTATAAGTGTTATGTATACAAAATTTGTATGTACTTAATTAGTAATTATAAACTTAAGTCAACATTGAGCATGAAGAAAATTTTCCCCTTTAAAAATTAGGCTAGCACAATAATTTTAAGAAACATCATTCTAGAGGGATCATACCACGTGATATTCCCCAGACTTGCCTTTTTCATGTGCTGTTCAATATTTGTAGCACCATTTAATATTCAATGAATAATTTAGATGAAGACATGGAAATCATGTTGATCGCATTTATGTAAATTCTTAAGTTCACAGGGAGGGCTAATGCTGAATGAAGAAATGGGAATTAAAAAAAAAATCTCTTTTAGCTCCAAATCTGAGTTTCAATCTCCACAATGAAAAACAAAAGTCAACAATCCAATTTTTAAATCCTGTATTAGGGTCAGAACAACCTAAGAAAATACAATGCTTGGATTGAAAGCATTCAGGTGCAAAGGTTTTAAAATGAACTAAAATTGTGTTGATGATATCCAATAAGACCCTATGGTTTTCAGGGACCCAGAAACTACATCACAAATTACAGCTGATCATGTCTTGATGTGGGAAGGAAGAAACTGGAAAAGATAGGCTATCTCCTATTATATATTTGAAGAACCTCTTATGAAACAGGTTTTTAGCTGGTCAGGGTGGCACATGCCTGTAATCCCATCCACATGGGAGGCTGAGTCAGGAGGATCACAAGTTCAAAGCCAGCCTCAGCAAAAACAAAGCACTAAGCAACTCAGTGAGACTCTGTCTCTAAGTAAAATACAAACTAGGGTTGGGAATGTGACTCAGTGGTCCAGTACCCTGGAATTCAATCCCCAGTAACCTCCCCCCCCAAAAAAAAGAAACAGGTTTTTAAACAATAATAAAAATATCATTCATAAAAATAAATCATTGACTCATATGTCTTGAGGCTGGAGAAAATTGTAAGGAACCTAATGCATGTTAACCAATGAATTGAGTTTTCTTTTAGATGCTTTATCAGAGTGTGCTATAGATAGAAACTAGATCTACTGTTTTGACTGAATTGAAATATCAGTTCATAGAATTTCAGAGTTTAAGCCCTCATTAATTTTCACCACTTACAATGATTCAGCAGCTGTAATGAGACAATCCATCCCATCTTTGCAAACTCTTATGAGAAAGGTGTTATTATTAGAGGGAGAAAGTCCCTCAATAAAACAGCCAGTTAATCGAGATAATCAGATTATCAAATAGTAACTTATTAGCACCTGATTTTGTGACTAATCAGTTTGATTCACATGGTTAAATTACTCCTGGGACTCCACATTTGGTGAGAAAAATTCCCAGACAGCTAACAGAGAAATTGTGTTCCCTTAACCAAGGGACACAGGGAGCATTACAATAAGAAGGGAAGATCACCTCTTCAGAGGTTTGAAGGACCAGAGTCTAGGCTTGAGTGTTGCCAGGTGCAATTTAAATTTTGTAGCTAGGAAAAAAAATGTATAATTTAAAAACTAGTCTCATAGCTGATGTCAATCAAAAGAAAGGCAAGAGGCTATATTTGGGGAGAGGGGGGTGAAAGAATATTCCCTAATTGTCTTTAGATTTTCAAGAGCAGAATAGAGCATTCCCTTCCTAACAAACATCAGTGCTCTTATAGTTTCTCAGATTATTAAAAAAAATAAAGGGTCCAAGTTCAGGACTAGCACTTAGCACTCTGGTCAATAAATACAGTCATTTCTGTACCCCATTTTCTCATAAGGAAGGTGATGAAGGAAATGACATCTGGGATCTAGGATGTCATCAATCCAGAGCAAACGGTCCCATAATTTTCATCCCTTTTGCTGGGTGATGATTATTATGTTACCATTATGATCTTACAAGCTTTAGTATTCCCATTCCATCAATGTACTCTACTTACATTGTGTTTAACTCACTTTTCCAGTTAGATATAATAAAAATTCCCACTTGGATAATATCTAGATTTTCAGGTCTTTTGGATGATTTTGTCCCCTTTTGTGACTTGATTGAAAGATGCGAGATAAAAGGGGACTGATCTGGAAGAGGATAATGCACCCAGCATGTGAAAATAAGAGAAGGGGGTAGCATAAACTCTTATATATAAAAAAAAAACATTATGTTCTTGTGCATGTTATTACTGTCCAGCTTGCTGAGGACAGAAGCTATAAAAAACAGAAAATCTCTTCAAAACACTAGTCTCCATAACCCAAGTGACTCTCTAAGCTAGGAAAAATGGCAGTTCTAGGAAAAAAATTAAAGACTTTAATAGAGAATAAAATATTCTATTTTGCAACGCATGAGGTAGAATGTAGATGGACTGAGTAAAATATGTAATAAATCTAAGTAATTTGTTCTGCCCTTGAAAAAAAAAATCACCCTCTGATGAAAATAGAAGCTATTATGTCCCTAAACTCAGGAATTCTTCATTATTTTTCATCAAAAGCAAATATATGTAAAGGACAAAGCAGGGTACTTACACCAATGGCTCTACCATTTGTTCCTTATTAATTGTATTGCTGATTCTAACAGCATCATTAAGCACTTTCCAAACTACTGAGGCACTGAGCCAGCTTTGCCTTCACAAATGACTGAAAAGAATCACAGAGAGTAAAGGTGAAAGGAAAAGGTGAACTGGCAGGGTTAAACTGGAGAGAGACAATGATAATATCATGGTTCCATGATATTGGATTTTCATTATTTTTTTAGGCAATGCCGGTCATCTGGTAACACTTTACCTAGCCCTAGGAAGTAGCTGCTAACCTACATCCTTTATTTAGTAGCTGTTACAGAAGGAAGAGCTTATGGGGAGATACCATGTTTTCTGGCACATTAGACAACATGCAGACCCTAACATATTGCTACTTGTATGGGAGCATCACTCTCCAAACAAAACACATTCCTGGAAGTTGCATGTAAATTTACCTTTGGTTAACTAGCTGTATTTTTTTTTTTAAGTTTATGGAAATTGGTTTTACTTTGCTATTGTTAATGGGAGCAAATCTTTTGATAATGACATTAACTCTTTCGTATTTATCCCCTTATTATTTTTGTTTTGTTATGTTTAGGATTTTTAAAAGCAAACTTTTGTTTTTAAGAATTTTATGAAAGTAGAAAATATGGCAAAGAACTAGAAGATGGGTCCTTTTCTTTCTTTTTTCAACACAAGCTTTAACTACTATTTTATGCGTTTTGCTTCAGTTTTCATAAGTATCAAATGATCATGAAGTCTCTTGTAGTTCCATAATCCTAACAGCTGTAATGTTGAAAAACAAAACAAACAAAAAGTATGCAGTGGTGCAGTTAACTAGGTGGCGCCAGTGGTGTAGTCAACTAGGGGGCGCCATTCACATTGGAGACAATTTCTAAGAAGGGGGTAAATGCCTTATGGTAGGCTATCTTTTCTTCAGTTGCCATAGGCTGGCAGTGAACCTATCAAGTTCCATATTGCTTTACTATTAACACATCAGGAACGATTTCTTGATGACCATAATATCAACCATTTCACAGAAAACTAACTTTAAAAAGATGGTGTTTGGCTACAGAATCCAACTGTATATTGTCATGTCGTCCATTTTATTGGAAGAGTTTACAAAGCAGATCATGAAGATTTGATAACACATTCACAGCGACTAATTCTCAAAACTCAAGTCTTTCCCCGCAATGTTCTGGAATTTAGGAGACCACCCAGGTTTTTTTTATCACCCAGCAAGAGAGAAAAGTCTCCCCATAAAATAATCGGGATTTCATTTCCTGCCATCTAGATACTCAAAGTAGATGAACTGATTCGAAAAATAAATGAGTCTGTTATTTCTTTTACCTGAGTTTTGTGGAATAAAAATCACAACTTCCAATTATTCGACTGGTTCATAGTAACATATGGATATTTTCTGCATGCATTCCTTGGTCATGGAAAGCCGTAAATGACAAGAGTACAAAGTAACGTGAATCAAAACCTCTTCATGATAGAGAACAGTCCTTCCCTTGTGGTCATCTCCTACTAATAAAAGGAAGTAAGAGACACAAGGTCATGGCAAGGTGACTCATGAGAAGCCTCCCTGCTTTTGGTCACTATCTCATTGGTTGCATGAAGTGGTGGAGGATAGCGGGTTGAACTATCTGGGTGTCCTACAACTTCAACAGAACAATTTTCCAAGTGTCTGTCATGTGAATAAAATCAGATTAATTAAGATGCCATCTAATGTGGTATAAGAGATAAACAGACTACAGGAAAATTTGTCTTTCTGTGCCTTGTTTCCCAATCTTGGAGGCCAAACTTTGCCCTTGAATGAGCACAAACACCTCCTATCTCAATGAGTCACGCTGATGCTAGCTCCAAGTCAATTAGATTATCATCATGTCATCTTTGTTTTTGGCAGTGTTTGAAAGCACCTCTAGCAGCTTTATTTGAACACTGTTTTCATACCTAAAAGCTTGAATCTGTAAAACAAATACACAAACATTTATAGACATCCTTATATCACTTCAAGTTGTTGTGATTAGTGTACACACTTTGAATATTATTACTTAAACAACCTCCAGCTGATGTTTAAAAAAATAACACTTTGGAACAAGGCATTCTCCAAATGTTCTATTAGGGATGCTGTTTATTTATATCAGTGTATAGAAAAGTACAGCTGTACAAAACATAAATCAATGTCAAAAGTAAAAGGCATTAAAATTCATAAGGTTCATTTTCCGACATCCAGAGCAAACTGTAGCTGAGAGTTTGTCACAGTCTTCACATCAGCAATAAAATTATATAACTGCTGATGTCACATTCTTTGAGGTACACTCAAAGGCAACTAAAATTTTATAGCTTAGTTTTGCTTATTTTAAAAATGAACATATATTACTCTTAATTTTGTTTCTTATGTTACCTAGAAGACCTGAATATAAAAACAGCATCAGAGGGGAAATAACTTGCAGTCCATAGAGTTTTAACCAACATGAGAAACTATGTACATGTGACCATTTTGCTATTGATTGGGAAACCACAGGAATTAGTGTTGGCTTAATGTCCCTTAAGGGAAGCAGAGTTTTCTATAGCAGGATGAAGAAGGATTATTTCCAAGTAAGGAAGAACTAAAAGAATTTCATGCAGATACTAATTCGTTCACAGTTAGGTAATATTCTGCTTTGGTTTTCAGTTATTAAAGCTCTAGTGTCATTTGCCTCTAGTGATTTATGAAATTTTGATTCCTATTTAAATATTCACCTGGCTTGAGAGGATATGTGTTTTGTCTTATTATGTGGAAATCCTAATTTCTTATCAGATCCTAACTTCCTTGAAGGCAGGGACCACAAAGCCATATCTGCATCTCCCCAAGAAACTGAAATAAATTCATTCGCTATTTTTTCTTACCTAAGGAATTGGTGACACTGAGCTACCACTGCAAAGACAGGGTCTGAAGTGCATCATCCCATTTCTGTGTTCCAAAAAAGGAATGAAGTTGCCATTGCTTGTGGGCCAGACACTATCCTTAGTTAGTTATAGACACTCCTTTAACCCTGCAGCAGCTCTGGGAAGTAGGGGCCATTACAGAACCTGTTTTCCAGGAGAAGAAACTGAAGCACAAATAAGTAGTTTGCCCAACCCACAAGGCTGCAGCAGACCTGGGGTTTGAGGCCCATAGTGAGGCTCTGGGAGTTCCTGCTCCTCAGCGCTTCATCTTACCTCTCTTCCCATAAAAATGGAGATGATGTTTTGATTTCCAGTATCTTTTCCGAGGGAAAAATAAGGCCTATGCACTGTTAGATATCACAAGGCATATATCTGTGAACTAGGAAGTACTGCAGAGTAGTTTTCCTTTTATAGGATGCACATACCATGCCCACTTTCCCCTCTTGTGGGACTTTTAATTTTTTTATGAGCAATTTTATGAAAACACATACAGGTGCACACCCTTAGAAAGCTATTTTTTTGGAGGGTGGGGTAACTGGAGAGTGAACTCAGGGGCACTGGACCACTGAGCCACATCCCCAGCAATATTTTGTATTTTTTTTAGAAACAGGGTATCCCTGAGTTGCTTAGTACCTTGCTTTTGCTCAGGCTAGCTTTGAACTCGCGATCCTCCTGCCTCAGCCTCCGAGCCACTGGGATTACAGGCATGTGCCCAGGCGCCTGGTGGCAAGCTATATGGTAAGCTATGTGGTAAAAATGTAGGTTGTTTGTGTGAAATTACCACAGTCACACAGAGAACCCGAATTCAAATGCCTTTTTTAAAACATAAGAGACACAGTGGAATTTTAGAGGAGAGGGTGGCAATTCATCCAGTGTTACCTAATTACCCATGCTTGCATATGTCAGCTTTTTGGTTTTTTCCATTTACCATGTACCACTCCCAACATTCAGTTCTGTGTTTATTAATGTAGTCGAAATGCTCCGTTTCTCATCCTCCTTTGCTCACATCTTCATGAAAATGACAACAGGGAGAGCCTGAGCCAAGCAGGATTTTGGTGCACTGAAGCGCCTCCTATGCCTGCATCCTGCCCAGAAGGTGTTGAAGGTAGCTCAACCTATCAGGACCTACTTGCAGGACCATCCCGCCGCAGGCATTAGGGACGCAACGTGGAATGCAGCTTGGTCTGACCGGGAACTGCGCTGTGAATACAAATGTGCTTAAAATGGCTGACTCGGTACAAGAGTAAATAAGAACCTTCCCAGCTTTTCATTAAGTCACAAGATCAGGAGGTCTCGTCACCCCGAATAGAGAAGAGAATTGAGGTAGTTTTCCAGCTGAGCCAGGCAAAGTAGGGAGATGGGAGAAGGTGACTTTCTCTAGCAAAGACCTTGCCTTTTAATGCTCTTTTTAAAAGAATAGAGCTCAGACTGAACTAATCCCTTCGTGAATATATGCCCTAGGAAATAATTTTTATTAATAGCTGAATATTTTTACTTTCATCCACATGCACCCAAATATTGGGTTTATGATATTTAGTTGCATGCATATATCACTGTGTCAAACCAAAGGGGGAAATCCAGCCTTAATAAAAAATGATTTATTAACTGTTCCGTGTCCTATAAATTTAATATGCTATGGGTTCTTGCTCTCATTGCAGATTTCTTTTAGAAGTCTGTTGCTGAGTATGTGCTCATAATATTTCTGAATAATGTATTGGTAAATACTAACACCATGAAACATCTCTGCCGCACATAATCCACAGACATGATTGGGGTGACGACATGTCAGTTAGCCATGCTATTTGTTTTGTGTTCTTTTACTCTCAACCAGTTCATCTGTTTCCTCAAGAGAAATAGCTGAAGCTGGTTTATATTGCTCCATAACATTAAGCATTGATGTATTCATTTTCTGAACACAGAGTAACACAATGGTTTTTTGTCATTCCCCTTTATATCATAGTCCCTGTTTTTAGTAGCATTGTTTTTTGTTAGAATGCAAACTCATTTCCTTCTTTTTCTTTGCAATGATCATAATAATAACAACAAAGTACAATCTTTGTATAAATATATATGCTTTTCCTCCTTAATTGCACATAAAATCCATCCTGCTTAGAAATTGCAGAGAGTAGAAGAATCACTATAAATGTTGGCCTCAGGGAATCTATTCTTCCTACAAGATTTAAGGTAGAAATATTCAGAGGCCATGTTACTCAAACAAGACCCAACCATTTTTGTTGTTAGTTTCTTTCCTTTTCTTTTCAGCAAAATATTACCTAAAGCTAGCTCTAAGCACTAAGGGATTGAGGTTTCTATTTAGTCTACAAGTGAACTAACAGGTTTTTGCTACCTGTGGGTATCAACTTGGGATTTCAGTTAGCTAAGCAACTTTGGACCTAGAATAAAACACTTAAGGGAACAGAGAAAATGTAGGCAGCAGGAAATCTGCAGACTGCAGACCTCATTTATTTATTTATAAATTGTACTTTCTCTTTTTAGGATAGGTTTATATTTACTGTCAAATTTCCATGATAGTCCAGAGTTCCCATATACACCACAGTTTCCTCTCCATCCTCTCTTAGGTGAATGCACAACAATAGTTGTGTTTTTCTGTTGTGCCTAATGTGCCTATTTGTCTCAGTAACTATACATGCATTCTATATACATACGCAATGCATATATACAATGCATATTATTACCAGTGTAGTCTACCTATGTGTTATAGGCAGAAAAATAAATATTTTGTATTTTAAATTGGGGGGGGGGGTGGGAACTTCTAGTACTGCCCAAATAGTGCCATCCAATTTGACTTAAGAGACCAAGGCCTTTGAATGGGGAAAGAAGCCAAAGAAAACTAGAAGCTGCCTAGCCTTTGAAGAAATTTGACCCTTTAGGGGGAAAACCAAGGGCAAAGGATGCCACCTCTACTATGAAACCAGTAACAGCCATTTGTGCTTATTGTGTTAGATCTGGAACTCTTTCTAAGGGTCAAGGATGCAGGGTGGAAAGAGTTGTGCAACAGTGTCAAATATGTCAGCCTCTCAAGTTTGAAACAAAGGGTTGTGACTAACTGGTGTTTAAAGCCCCTTCACAGCCATAATACTGCATGGGGCAGAGACAAAAGGAAGAAGTTCTTAACATAAAAGAAGAAAAATTCTCATTGGGCTCAGCTCTTTGGTCCTGTGCATTAGCAAAACAAAGATTGAAAATATATAATGTATTGTAAGCTGCTTTTATTCCAAGATGATATAAATCTGAGAAGTTTGAGGAATAATCAGACTCATAGAAAATAGTTTGGAGGTATAAAGGGGTATGGAGGAACATGAGAGATTTTGTCCCTGAAAGAAGGTCAAAGTATTTGAATAACATTTACTTAATGTATGACTTGATGTTTTCTTCATCAAAATTGTTTATACAATTGTCATATGGATCACTGTGCTGTTCTTAATATATTTTTTCAAAATTTCTTCCCCTTGAGACAACTTCATATGGAAGTTCTTTGAAGGCTTTTCTAAAAACTTTATGGCTTATATGCAATGAGACATAAATTTAAACTTTTTCTTGCCTTTTCTTCAAACTAACTAAAGACAGAAACTCTGAGAAATATTAGCCAGAGGGTGTTCTGTTTCTCCCTTGCTATTTCTCTATCTTCTTTTCCTATTAGGCTAATAAACAAATTCTGAAACTTTTGTTTCTGTGTCCCAAGACCCTGCCTCTATGATAGGGCGCTCTAGGGAAAGACTTTACAGAGGAACCTGAAGTCACCCTCAGGATGTTTGCTCATTCTTTTCTTATTTTCTCCTTAGATTGGCTTTAGCACTCTGTAGCCTGAGCTTCCACAATATAGTTAGAGGCAGCAGAGGTACTATATGTATGATTTGTACTTGTACCTATTTCCCAATTCCATCTGTTTTTAATATATTCTCTTGATAAAAATTTATCCCTTCTTTCCAGTCAGGCTTTTGCCTGATTTGATAGTGAGTCCCTCTGGCTTGTGTTGAAATTGAAATGTATGATATCTTATTGTTTGCCTATATACCCAGATGTCCAGGCACTGAGTTTACTTTTATAAATGAAATATTGAAAATAAACATAAAGCTTCAGGGATGCAGTTGCAAGGGACAGGATCAACATTACTCTATTAGAAATGGTCAACACAAGACTGGAAGCTTCTACACCTCAGGTGGCAGATCTCTGAACATCTCTTTTCACAGGCTCCTAGCAAATCATCAGTGTAGTAAGGGAGCCCAGCAGTGTCACCTATAAGAAACATAGACTTTGAGTTTTAATTCGGGTTCTGCCACTTGACTTTGGTAAGTGATTTAACCTATCTGAACCTAACATTCTCTCTTGAATCAGGGGTGCTGCAGTCTAGGGGAGAATGATAATCCATAAACAAGCTGTTTTAATACTCTGTGATCTACAGGTGCTATGAAAGAAATGCATGGGAACATATCCAAGAGACAAGAAATCCAGACCTGAGTGACTAGAAGGCTTTGCTAAATGAAGATGACAACACCTGAACTGTTCATTAAAGTATAAGGAATACTTACGGAATAAAGGAACAGCCATGCAGGTATGAAGAGCTGAGCACTGTGCTTGGTGCATTGCAGTAGTTCAATGGGTTGCATTTCTCTACACCTTTCCTTCTGCTATGGCCCTGAACCCCTGCAAACCAAGCCTACACAATAAGTTTCATTCACTGACTTAAGAAATACTTACTAAGCACTTGGTATATGCCATGATTAGTGCTAGTGGTCAGGAATGTGTCCATGAACAAACACATGAGCTGTTCTTTAGAAGTTTACAGTTTGGCAGAGCCAAAACACCAAACCCAGGGATTATCACTGTTCCCCCTAGAAAGTGCAAATAAGATTAATCTATTAGTTTCCTTAAAAAGCACCGAAAGAGACTGAAAATTTGAAATGCAGTCCAGGAACCACCAGTGACAGATCACTTGACTTAATGCACTGACAACATAGATTTAGTCTCTGCTTTTAAATTATTTCTTCCAATTAAAAAAATCTTATTAAAAAAAAAAACCAATATCAGAAGGCTTAGAAATGGCAGTGTCCTAGACATCATAGCTTTCTTGGCAAACATGGGTAAAATTCAGCCATTTCCTGGAATATTACTCATTTCTAGGGGAAGAGAAAATTAAAATAAAATTAGGGTGGGGGTAATATTTTATTATAGAGTCTGTCTTTCATTTTTGTACCATAAAGAGAAAGATGATGCTTTTTTCTTTTGGAAGAATACCTATTCTCATTTCCTAGGCATATTAATTTGGTGCCATTCACTACAGAAGCTAATTTTTATTTTTTGGAATTAATTGAGCTGAAAGCTGGATTCATGACAGCCCATCCCCTCAGTGGCCAGCACAGAAGCTGAGGACAGACGGCCATTTCAACTTTACTAGCCTGACATCCTGCATAATCAATGCACGTCAGCCACAAAAACTGGCTGCCTATGTTCGTGCCCATTTGCAAGTTGGCTGAGTGCCCATTCACAAATTGGGATGCCAGTTCCACTAGGGCAGAAGTGTCAACAAAAGATCACTTCAAACAAGAAGCCTGCTCAGTTTTGCAAGAGCCATCATTTTGTTTAGGAAAAAAAAAAAAATAGGCTTAAGGTGGTTCCTCCCATATCGCTGACAAATGTCTATTTACATCCCATCATACCTTCAACCTCAGGGGACATTTTATTTAATAACTTAATGCAATCTTCTCTATCCTCTAAATTTGACTTCCAATCTCTGCATTTCCAATGAGGCAAAAAGGAGATGGTATGTCAGTTCTGAGAGTCTCTGAAAATGTCCATTTCCTTTATTCCTGTCACGTGCATTAGAGATGGGAAAAGTAAGCAAGCAGCATCATGTGCACAATGCCTCTAGACACCAATTAGAATGGTGAATAGTGCACCTAACCAAATGCAAATACATTTTTAATATTCAATTAATTCAACAAATATTGGTTAAGTGCCAGGCACCCAGTTGGGACTGGTCTCCCTGCCTGGATTCTTCTCTCTTCAGTCGAGCCTGCACATCTGCTGTCATATTAGTCCATTTTACTAAAGCATGGTTTCCACTTTATTAATCTCACACTCAAAAGTCTCTTAAGGTTTGCTGCTGACCACAGAAGAATTCTGAACATTTTACATGGAAGAGAAGACCCCTCGGATTCTAGCTGAAGTCAACGTTTTTATTATCATAAATTCTTAAAAGTTCTCATAGAAGCTAAACTAAGTATTCAAAATGTTTTCCATCTATGCCTTAACTTTATTCCATCCATGCCTTTCCTCTCTCTAAATCATTTCCTCTCTCTAAACATTGAAGTTCTTATCGTCTTGGTAAAGACCAAATAAATGTCTTCTCAAATCCAGCTTTTCAAGTTCTGCTATGAGCAGTATCAAGCAGGGGCATATAAAACAATGATCTCATCTGATCTTCAATCCAGACTTGAAAAGAAGATATTGTTAAAAATAATTGTTACATGTGTGACCAAATATTGAGAGAAACCATAGACACTCGAGGTGTTCAGCTGGCAACACTCAAGGTGTATAGACTGTTGATTGTCTGTAGGTCCTCTTCTGTGAAGTGTCTGCTCATTTCCTTATCCCATTTATTGATTGGGTTATTTGTATTCTTGGGGTAAGGTTTTTTGAGTTCTTTATATATTCTGGAAATTAGTGCTCTATCTGTCGTGTGTGCGGCAAAGATTTTCTCCCACTCTCTGTAGGCTCTCTCTTCACATTGTTGATTGTTTCCTTTGCTGAGAAAAAGCTTTTTAGTTTGAATCTATCCCAATTATTGATTCCTCCTTTTATTTCTTGTGCTTTGGGAGTCATGTTAAGGAAGTCTGGTCCTAGGCTGATATGATGAAGATTTGGACCTACTTTTTCTTCTATTAGGTACAGGGGTCTCTGGTCTAATTTCTAGGTTCTTGATTCATTTTGAATTGAGTTTTGTACAGGGTGAGAGATAGGGGTTTAGTTTCAATTTGCTGCATATGAATTTCCAGTTTTCCCAGCACCATTTGTTGAAGAGGATATCTTTTCTCCATTGTATGTTTTTAGCTCCTTTGTCAAGTACGAGATAGCTGTATTTATGTGGGTTTGTCTCTGTGTCCTCTATTCTGTACCATTGGTCTACCTGCCTATTTTGGTGCCAATACCATGCTGTTTTTGTTACTATTGCTCTGTAGTATAGTTGGAGGTCTGGTATTTTGATACCTCCTGCTTTGCTCTTCTTGCTAAGGATTGCTTTAGCTATTCTAGTTCTCTTATTCATCCAAATGAATTTCATGATTGCTTACTCTATTTCTATGAGGTCTGTCATTGGGATTTTAATTGGAATTGCATTGAATTTGTATAGTGCTTTTGGAGGTATGGCCATTTTGATAATATTAATTCTGCCTATCCAAGAACATGGGAGATCTTTCCATCTTCTAAGGTTTTCTTTAATTTCTTTCTTTAGTGTTCTGTATTTCTCGACACTTCACAGAAGAGGATCTACAGGCAATCAACAGATACATGAAAAAAGTTTCAACATCTCTAGTAATAAGAGAAATGCAAATCAAAACTATCTTAAGATATCATCTCAACCCAATTAGAATGTCTATTATCAAGAACACAAGCGACAATAGGTGTTAGCGAGGATGTGGGGAAAAAGGTACTCTCATACACTGCTGGTGGGGTTGCAAATTAGTGCAGCCACTCTGGAAAGCAGTGTGGAGATTCCTCAGAAAACTTGGAATGGATCCACCATTTGACCCAGCTATCCTACTCCTTGACCTGTACCCAAAGGACTTAAAATCAGCATACTACAGTGATGTAGCCACCTCAGTGTTTATAGCACCCAATTCACTACAGCTAGATTGTGGAACCAATCTAGATGCCCTTCAATAGAGGAATGGATAAAGAAACTGTGGTATATATACACAATGGAGTATTATTCAGCCATAAAGAATAATAAAATTATGACATTTGCAGGTAAATGGATGGAGTTGGAGAGTATCATGTTAGGTGCAATAAGCCAATCCCAAATTACGAAAGGTCGAATGGTTTCTCTCAGAAGTGGTTGATGACACATAGCGGGGGTGGGGGAAGGTATGGGAAGAATGGAGAAGGGATCGATTTTATAGAGGAAACTGAGGGGTGGGGTAAGGGTGGGAAAGGAGAGACAATAGAATGAGACAAACATCTTTAGCCTATGTATATGTATGAATGGGCAAATTTTATGATTCTACTTTGTGTACAACCAGAAAATGATAGTTGTACTCCATTTGTGTGCAATGAACTAAAAAAAATAAAAAAAGGGTATGCAGTCTAAACTGAGGCTCCTGGGTTCAGCCACCTCCAGGGCCAGGTGCCTGCTCATTTTTCACCATTCAAAATAATAATAATAATAATAATAATAATAATAATAATAATAAAACAAAAACAACATTTAACTGCTTACCATATATGTACCAGGACTGCTCTAAGTGTTTAGGGCATGGAAGTAAAAAAAGTAAATAGACATCTCAGGCTACGAGGAGCATGATTCTAGCAAGGAGGATCAGACCAGCAAGTTGAACATACAGTGTGTTACAAGATGAGATGGGGGATGAGAATGAAGGAAATTCAAGTCAAAACACCAGATCAGGGATCGGTGATCGGGTATGCAATTCTAAATTCATGCATGGTCAGCATGGGAAGAAGGTGCAGCTTGAGAAAAGTTACAGAGAACCAGGTGATGAAAGAGAAAGGCACTCCAGGGAGCAGGAAGAATCCCTACAAAGTCCCAGGGTGGGAGCAGTTTTACTCAAAGGTAAGAGAGAAAAAGAACCCAAGGTGAAAATTGTTTATTGGTGTGATTTGATTCCCAAGGTTCCATCCCCCTGAAATAAAATATAAAAATCAATTCGACAAATGAAATAACACAGCTTAATAAAGCAATAGTATATCTGGAGCTCTGTGTAGAGTACTCTTAATACTTGATTAACATGTATGTGCATTTAATACTTCAAAGAAACAATGAGGTGGGTAATTTTATTATTGCCACTGTGATAAGAAAATATGGCAGTGGGTATCTTACTCATAATCATGCAGGTCTTAAGAGCTGGAGCTATGCATGAACTGAAGTAGGTAGGCTTCAGACACCCTGTTTTGAACTACAGATGGGAGTTCTTTAGTTTTCTCCGCTAAAGTGTTCTATTTTATAAATATAATACACTTAGCTAATCTCTTGCTGATGGACATATTAGTGTTTAAAGCTTTGTTATTATTAAAAATTATGCCATTGTGCATTTTTGTATATTTGTATAACAGAATGTCAGAGCTTCTTTAGATTATATGCCTTTGAGCAGAATTGCTGAGCCACAGATCATATGATAAACATGCTACACAGTCCTTTCTAGTACCAGATAAGGAAAGAGGCTCTCTACTCATTCTTTCCAACTGTGGCTCAGAGTGATTTGGATTTTATCATTACATAAGAAAATTCATAAATCATGAATCCTTTGTTTAATACTTTATATTTCCCTAAAATTATTTATTATTATTTTATTTAGTTTTTTATCACTTAAAAATTCTTTAATTCTACTTCAAAAAGACTTTATTGATCACCACTATTTTGAAATCTATAATGCATAATTAAAGCAAGATGGAGATGGACATGTTTCAAAAAACTGAACGAAGTTGGTTGTGATGGTTCATGCCTGTAATTCAAGTCCCTTAGAAGCTGAGACAGGAGGATCCTTTGGGTTTAGGAGTTCAGGGCTGTCCTGAGCAACATAATAGACCCCACAGGAAAAAAAAAGCTGAATGAAACAAATAAAAATGACTCACATACTGTTAATACAGTTCATCCATATAATTAGATATTTTGCACTGATTGAATGATATTTTTAAAGATCATTTAAGAAAATAAAGAATACTTCTGGTAGTGTGAAATGAATTGAGAATATTAAGTTTTATAATTCTAATTTGTAAATTATATATGTATCATTTATAACAGCTATAACAAATATATATTTATATCATATTATATACAATATCATATATATTATATAGAGTACACATTTATATTGTATTTGAGATATAGTCAACCCTTAGTATCTGTGGGGAATTGGTTCTAGAACCTCTGTGGATACCAAAATCCGTAGATGTTCAAGTCCTTTATTTTAAAATGGCACAGTGTTAACATATAACCTCTAATCATCCTATATTTCTTATAATAATTATACAATGTAAATGGTTGTTATACTGTATTGTTTAGGAAATCACAAGAAAAATAGTCTGTACATGTTCTTCATATTCAATACAGATTTTTTTTAAACATTTTGCCAGGTGCTTTGACCAACAGAATTCAGTGAAATTTGTATTATGTCAGTTCCAAGCCTAGACCTTAGGAAACTTGGGTGTTTTACCTTCCTGTAGGAACACTGCCTTTGTCACAAGAAGACATAATTAAAATATGCTTCAGGAAGCTTCCAGCCAACCCCAACCACTCCATCAGAATGATAGATGCATAAATTACCAGTAGTCTACCTGAGATCAGCTAAGCTCAGCTCAGACCACAAGTATTTCCCTGATGACCTGTGAGCCCAAGGGCATTAATAAATATTTTACTTTTTTAAGACTTCGGATTTTGAGATTTTAGCAAAAGATAATTAATACAGGAATTTCTTTGAACATGGGAATTAGAACAATTTTAGTGCCATCTCCCTTCTTTGTTTATATTTTTATTAATGAACATTTACTAGACTTTTGAGAAAAGTTTAACAAAATGCTGCAAAGAGATGTTCCAGTTTTTGCAAATATTGATTATGCAGTTATGACGTATTAGCACTGTGCTGAATGCATAGATAAACAATGAAAAAAAAAACCAACTTCCTAAAAATGAGTGTAAGCTGAAAATTACAAGTTAAAAAATCAAAACACCTCATAGGAAATCCAGCCCAGTCTAGCAGACCTGACTTTAAAAATGTGCATAGTGGTAACAGCAGTGGAAATATTCAGAAAGTGGTGGTAATTTAAATACTGATAGGGAAGCTAGAGTGAAAAAGGAGAGAGCAGGTAAGGATATAGAAAACTGAGTAGAAAGTAGGAAGCTTGGAGAAATTTGTTTCAGGTGACCTAGATTGCAATAAAAAATTAAAAAAAAGAAAGAGGACAGCTATAGCTTCTGTGGGCAGAAGCTGGAAAACAACATATTAGTAACTGTCTACAGGAGAATGCAGAATGTGAAAGGCTGGCCTTTGACTGGGGCTCCAGATCAAGGCATTGACAGATACTTGGTCCACCTTTTTTTTTTTTGGTTTTTTTTTTTTTCACTAAGACTAGTATCTTCTGGAATGGTGGGGGCTGGGGAGTGTGCAAGATCAAACCATTATTTACAAGGATGAGGAATGCAAACATTCCCTGGTATCACCTTTTCTACGATATAGAATTATTTTTACCAGGTGTCCAATAGTCCTCTCTTGATCTCTCTTCTTTCTCCTTTCCACCTCCATCCTTTCAGTACTTAGTTTCAGCCTGCTGCTGAATGTATTATGTACCAACACTCAGTTTCTATTTTATACTTCTTGCCCTTGAATCCAAGCTAGCAAATCCTAATAGTACTGTATCCCCACAATTTCTCCAATTAATGTAGTCTGCAGCAGTGGGTGGGGAGCACTGAGGGTAACATTGTTTTGCTATACTATTGTTTGTCTTTGAATTTTGGATATATATAACTTGCTTTTGATCATTATGGGAGCTCACAGCCATGGGTTTGCCTTGAGTCTCAGATGAGACTTTGGACTTGAACTTTGAGCAATGGTGGAACTGTTAAGACTATGGAGAGTTGGAGATGGCTCAAAAGCATTTTGCATTGTGAGATGAACATGAGCTTTTGTGGGCCAGGGGTGGAATATCATGGTTTGGATATGAAGGGTCCCCTGAAAACTCATGTGTCAGATAATGCAGGAATATTCAGCAGTGAAATGATTAGATTATGAGAGCTGTAAACTTATCAGTGAATTAATATATTCAGTGGATTTGTAGTTAAATGGAATAACTGGGTAGTAACTGTAGGCATCTGGGGTGTGACTGGAGAAAGTAGGTGTTAGGGACATGCTTTTGGGGTGCATATTTGTCCTGACTTCTCTCCCCACTGCACCCCACTTCCCAGCTGCCATGAATTGAGCAGTTTTCCTTCACTGTGACCTTTTGCCATGATATTCTGCCTCATCTCTGGCTCAGAACAATGGATTCGGCCAACCATGGACTGAACTTCTGAAACAGTGAGCCCAAAATAAACTTTTCCTCTTCTAAGATGTTCTTGTCAGGTATTTTGGTCTCAGCAATGAAAAGCTGACTAAAACACAATGCAAGCATATTTCTGAAGCAATTTTACCACAAGATTCCTACTATACTTTCAGAGAGGGGAATGAGGGGGAAAGGGAAGAAAAAAGGAAGAGAAACAAATATTATTCCTCTTGTGGGAATGATTAAAGTGATCACCACAGGACAGAACCATGTCCTGCCATATTCTTCCTAGGATGTGTTCTTCCCTGGTTATGGACGAGTCATAAATATTTCTATTTGTTTACCCTTTTGGAACCCACAGACAATATTATGAAAATGTTACTCAAATTCTCTGAGTAATTGCTTATATTACTGGTATCCCAAAACCAGACTAGTCCCAGAGTAGAGGGAATCCATATTCATGGGATAGAAAATCACACTTATACCAATTTTTTCTTCTGCTTGCATTTCAGTTGTATGCCATTTTCTCCTCTATAATGCAGTTTTGAGAGTAATAGTGCAGTGTACCTACTCACAATTATGTCAAGAACTCCTCAGAGCCAAACATACACATTGAATGTTTGTGCATTCTCCAAAGTTCATTCTGTAACTTAATTTCCACTGTAAATAAATGAAAACATGGGGTCTTTAAAAGGTAATAGGTCTGCATGGAATTACCATCTTATTAACAGGCTAGAGGGATGGCCCTTTTTGGCCCTTCTGCTCTCCACCATTTAGGATATAGCAACATTGCGCCATCTCCTAAAGCAGAGAGTGTTCTCTAGAGACTGAATTTATCAGTGCTTTGATTGTGATGTCATTGTCTCCAGAACTGTGAGAAAATAAATTTTTCATCCTTATAATGAACCAAGTCTCAGTTATTTTGCTATAGCAGCACACACAGGCTAAGATCTGGGTCAACCTCAAGTTCGTGTGAACAGAAAAGAAAGAAACAGTTAGAAATTAAAAAAAGAAATTACATCTGGAAGGACTTCTCCTACCATGGTGGGTAACCTCTAGTAATATCTGGATACAAGGGAAATTTGAAATTTCCAGCATCTCAAATTGCCCCTATTATGCATGGGTGAACTTTAAACTGGAACAAGGCACAAAAAGTTGTGCAAGAAAAATTGTAGGTTGGAAGATGAACATCTAGAAGTACCTAGAAGATTGCTCTTACTACAAGCTGGCTAACACAAAGAGGAAACTCAATCTGTGGTGATAACTTCACCTCTTTCAGGACTTCTTGATGGAAGAGGAATTGACAAAGAATTTCTGGATGATTAAACAGGTATACAACAAAAAATACAAATATAGAGCCAATCCCATTAGTAAAATAGGAAGCCAAGTGCCTGGCACATGCAGATTCAGCATACTATCCTCTTCATCCTTGTGTGTTTAAAAATTTTTACTAAATGTAAATGAAAAAATAAACAAATTATACATCAATGGTAGCTAAGAACAACAAAGATAATATGTCAATTTCAAGCTGGCAGAGGTACCTCTAATCTCCAACTCGAGTTGGAATTCATTCCTAAAATAATATGTATTTAGAAATACAATAGGAGCCCCCACTTGGAGGGTACGGTAAGCTCACCTCTGCTGTAGAACATATTGCCTTTTCTTTCTGGATAAACAGACAGTTTCAATGTCTATCCAGTTGTCAACCTGCTTTATGGAAACTTTCTCATCATCTGTACTTGAAACATTCAGCTGCCTTCAAGACATCCAAAATAAATGAATCTGATCCTTGACTCAGTCTGCTCAGAAAGTAACCTTAGAGGGGAAAATGGTAGGAGATAAAATTATAGAAAAAGTACTTCATTTCTAAAAGTTCCTAGAGTTTCTTTTATACTTTTTAGGATACTTTCTGCAAATATATTCACTTTTTTTCCATAAAGAAATAGTCTGAACACTACTGGTTTTCAGATGAGCTATCTATGGAATTAATCTCTCAGCCTTTTAGAAACCTATCGTGGGTGGCCTGCTTTCTCATCTTAATTTGTGATCTTTCCTGTGGTTATATATACAGAATATAACTCACTGGTGTACAGTTATATGGAGCGATAAAGAAAGGATTGTTACACAACTAGGTATAATTCTGCATTCACTAAGTCAATAGGTGAGACATTTCTGATTGCAGGCAAATTCATCATGCTCCTGACATTGCACATTATTTGAATGAGAATCTTCCCTTAGCTTTAAAGTCTTTTTTTAAAAAATGAAAAAGGAGTTAGCAAGACCAAAGAAAATATTAATTTTCCTCTGTTTCAAATCTTCTTCAGGTGAGTATTGATTGGAAACCAACTCTGTGATTTAATTAGAAGTACAAGCTTTCCTCCTTCCCTTAGGTTCAGATCAAATATACCAATTTTTTCACATATTTTCTTATGCTGGAGCTATAAAGATCCAAGAAGTCCTGAACTCTCAGGTATCCTTTAATTTGTTGTGGTGTAATTATGATCTAAACATGAAAGATAATAACTCAGCTATTCTGCACTACCTCAACTTGCCTGCAGCAAGTGACTAGGGAGACTCATGGAAGACCTCCTCCCCCCAGCTTTAACAGAAATTTCCTTAGGAAGTCCACTTGGGGAATGCAGAAGGCACCATATTGGATGTTTTCTATTCACTAGGCCCCATAGATTGTTTTGTGTATTTGAAAATACAATTCTATTTTTCTTAGAACTCAAATGACAAAAAAAAAAAAAAAGAAAAAGAAGTATGAAATGAACCCACATATTCAATTTGAAGCAAAGTATAATAAGACTTTTTGGCATTTGGGGGTGATGTTACTAAAGCTGGGTAAATTACTACAGTGTTATGGGCAAGTGTAAAATATTCCCTTTATCACAGTTTATATATTCATAAATAGTACAGCCATGAATATGTTTATCTGATGAGACAAGATGGTGAGAGGAGTTCATGATCAGAGAAAGGGAGGGGCTCTTGGGTTGCTGCCATTAAGATTAAGGTTTCAAAATACCCTGATAACATGGGCTATGGGTCTTCCTCCCTCAAATTCACTAGGGCTAGATTAAAGCATGCAGATTACCCAGAACAGTCATGCCAAGAGACCAGAAAAAAAGGAAACCAGTTCCAAGTACAAATTGTATTCATTTATTTAACCTGGTAAAGCCAATCAGGCTGCAGTATAGAGTAGAAGTCTGTATTACTTCCAGATGCACATGTGTTCTTTCCCACAGTGTCAACATGATGTCAGACCACAGAGGGTTCCAGTCTAGTAATCACTTCTTGCTTGCAGTAAACTGTAATAGCTTAAGAATGTTTCAATGGCAAGTAAGAAGAGAAGAGGACATGGGTTCAGAAGGCCAAGGCAGATTCAGAAGCCACATTTCCTGGGCCTGAACCCTAACTCAGGATGTTCTAGGTTTGGTCAGGTCATCCAAGGTCTCTGTGTCTCAGTTTCCTCATCTGCACAACAGGAAAAAAGAGTATAATTCTACCACCTGGGATTATTGTGTGGGTTAAATGAGCTGTTACATACAAAGCCATAGAAGGACACCCCAGTTAGAGTGAGATTTCAATAAACATCATCATTGTTATTGGGAATCAGATCTACTCCTTTTCTGCAGCTTCTTATTTTCAGATAGCAAAGTAAGGAGGTGAAATGCATAAGGGCTTTTTCTCCAACAAAGATAAATTTCACAAACTTTGAAACATCTGAGTGCATATCACAGTTCTCCAGGACAAAATGCAAGGAAAGGAGTCTGGGAAATAATAGAGACTTTAAAAGCACAAAGAAAGCCTCTGGGAGCAAAGAGGCCTGGAGGCAGAAAGAAAGAGACATCTTGAATGCCAGCAGAAATTAGAAAAGAATATAAGGAGAGAAACAACTCCCTAACCAGGAGCTAAGTGGAAGGAAACCGAAGTGCCTATACAGCACCTAGTCAAAGGCAGCTGTCATATTTGCTTGTTTATCTTTAAAGCTTCTTTCTTTTCTTTTTTTTCTTTAATTTTCTTTTCGTTTCTTTTTTTTCTTTTTTCTTTTCTTTTCTTTCTTTCCTTTTCTTCTTTCTTTCTTTCTTTCTTTCTTTCTTTCTTTCTTTCTTTCTTCTTTCTTTCTTCCTCTTTCTTTTGGTGTGAGTGAGGGTGGGAAGAGGTCAAGCACAGTGCTACCTTCTGTTTTGTTCTTACTCTTATTTAGTTATGTCTTTGAGAATTTGCCCCCCTTTCCATTATAATTCTTCAGGAAAAAAACAAACAAACAAACATCTATCAAAGGAAACAACAACAACAAAAATTCCCAAACTTGATGTCCTCCTTCCAAAGTGGAGAAGGAATAGCACAGGAGATTGCAGAGCTGAAATTTCTCCTAAAAAGCCATCACTCATAAAATAAATGGAGAGGGGCTTTCCATTGTTCTCCTTTTATATGCTCTTTACTGGAAGGCACTAGGGCAGAAATTATTTTCCGCAGCTAGATTTTCTTTTTTGCCATGACAGATAATATTCAAAACAGCTTATTATCATTTGCTTCATGTCTGTGTTAAGAAATAGCCAACAATATTCACATCCTTCTAAATAATTACCAAATAGCTCATCATCTGGAATTCTGTGAAAGATGTAAGAATGAACTATAAATTCAGAAAACTTTTTCTAAGCTGAAACATTGCCTCCCCTGTCACTGCCATTTAAATAATCAGCTTTGCGCTGGACATGGTATTTCTCCTCGGGGGTTTTTCTTCCTAAAAGGAGAAAGAAAGAGCACATTCGCAAGTAGGTTCTATGAGTTCTGAAACCCCATACCATTTCACAGTCTTCCAGAAAATTCTCATGAACTGAAAGCTTTTTCAAGGTACTACACACTTCAAGTGTTGATGTACCTAGCGATTCACCTGAGACTGATGGGCTGGGCTTTTCTCTACCTTTCATTGTCAGCTTTCTACAGTTAAATTAATACTAACCACAAACTTAGCAGTTACTGGCAGTGGTACATTATCTTTTCTCCACCATGTCCTCAATACACTTGAAAATCCCACACACTGGTGAGAATTATGTAAGAGGTTCAGGACTGTAGCTTCAGAAATTATGCATTCAATTGTCTGAATTATGCCCCAATTCTCTTTCTCTCCTAATGTGCTATAAATACAACATTCCTGTGAAACCAATTTTTTTTTTCTTTAAAAAAAGGCATTGAAAAGATTCATGTAAAGAATGTTTTGGACTTTTTAGTTAAATAAAATATTTCTTCTTAGCCTCCTACATTCTATCATCACAAAATCACTTAATTAAAATAAAATTTTACATCACTAACTCCCACAACAAGTAAACTACTTTCAGATTCCCAAAGTGACTTTTATTATCTATTTTTAAAAATACTTTTGACATGATAAAAACCATAGCTTAAGGCAGCAGGGGCAAATTAGCCTTTGATTAGAAGCAAATAATTCATTATTCTTTCTTTAGACTTGATCTTCTGTAAGTAAACATGAACATCTACATGCTTTTAAATGTTTCCTTTGAAACTAATAATAATAATGTGAAATATTTCTTTTTCTAGTTATCTTTGTATCTGTTTTAGTCAGCTTTTTACTGATGTGACCAAAAGAACTGACAAGAACATTTAGAGGAGGAAAAGTATATTTGGGACTCACAGTTTCAGAGGTCTCGGTCTATAGACAGCGACTTTATTCCTCAGCTAGAGGTGAGGCAGAACATCATGGCAGAAGAGTGTGGTGGAGGAAAGCAGCTGGGAACATGGCATCAGGAAGCAGAGAGAGAGAGAGAGAGAGAGAGAGAGATTGAGCAGGGGAGGGGAGACTCTTCTCACCAAGAACAAAATATATACCCCAAAGGCACAGCCCCAAATGACCTACCTCCTCTGGCTACACTTCAACTGCCAACAGTTAACAAATCCTCATCAGAAAATTAATGCAGTGATTAGATTAAGACTCTCTTAATCCTATCATTTCACCTCAAACTTTCCTGCATTGTCTCATGTATGAGGTTTGGGGTTACGCTTCACATATAACCCATAATAATATCCATTTGGTCTGCTGTGTTCCAGACACTGTATGTCTACAGAAATGAGCATGGTCCAGTACTTGCCATGGGCGACTTCATCACACAAGATAGAGAGAGGGAGAAAATCAGCCATCATTATCTGGCGTGATTAGTTCTGTGCTTGGAGAACCTCTTCAAGGGCAGCGTCAGTTCAGCTTCAGGATGAGGTGGGAATTATTCAGGTCAGTTATTTAGTCAGCAGTTATTTAGCACTTAGTAGAAAGTTTCTTGGAAAACATTTTCCTTGAGCAGAGCGGGATAGATGAAAGATGACCAAGATGAAGAATGATCAGATTCCAATGCAGATGTGAAGAGATTGAGAGAAAGCCATATGCAAAGATGAGGCAAGAAGGATGTTCGTGTTTAGAAGTATACAAAAAGATTAGCATGACTGAATGATAAAGTCATGTCTATGGGAAGTGTCACCTTGAGCATAATCTTTTTATGTCATCCTAAGGATTCTGAAGGTCATCCTAAAGGAGAAGATCCAGATGAGCCTGGGTGCTCCTATTGCTACTCAGCTCCAATTCCACTCTTCTTCGCCCTGCTTCTCATGCTGGAACATCTTCCCACTGCCAGCTGGCATGACAGTACATCTCATCAGTAGAGGGTGCCAGAGGGACCATAAATGAAGGAAGGACTCTGCTCCCAGATTCTAGAGCACATTTTTATGGTGGAATTCTTGGCAGTCCAGAGAAGGGCTTTCCACAGAGTCCTATCAGTGTAGCACCTCTGCAACCCTTCTGCCCTATAGGGGCCTCTGTTCACTCCTCCACCCCTGCATGTGAAGACTGGGTGTCAGTTACGGTGGAGATTAGGTGGCTCTTCCAGATTTACTCTACTTTAGCCCTCTGAGCAGTGGTTACTTGATCCTCTCTACATCTCCTAATCAAATCCCTTGTTATAATTAATGATTTTTATATTAAACTTTTTCTATACAAATTACTCCTTGTTTTATGTCTCCAGTTTAGAATCTAATTGACCAAGAATTGTCCTGAGAGAGGTATCACAAAATAGATTCACAAAGATGAGATTCATGATCTGGTTTGGTCACTCCAGTGGGTTTGAACTGAGTGCTGAGTATTTAGAAATGGGAACTGGGTGTTACTAATTCACGGCATGCAACGGTATCAAAATCAGTCAATCTGTCACCTGTGGTTGATGGAGCTAAGGTGGCAACTGGGGCATGTGCCTCAAGAGCCCAAGTGAGTGGCGGCAGCACCTGACACTTATGGCAGTAATGCAAGGATTACCAGAGAACAGATCTCTCTGAGTGCACTGGCATGCTTATAAAAGAAAAAGAGTACAGATCTTTTAATTATCAGTTCAAATCAAGATTTGAGAACCAGAATCTCTTATTCCTTATAGCTGTTGACCACTATTGCTGAAAATCAAATTTAACATTTAATTGAGAAGGGTTTTACTAGTATTTGTAATAGAATTTGAATTCACAGTCTCACAAGTTTCTTGGGTAATGTCAGGACATTTATTAGGAAAGTATGGGCCCCTGAAACTTTGACTAGTGACATCTAGTTAGACCCAAATGACATTCTTGAGTCCCAAGTCACTTTCAGATTCTTTTGGCAGTGAACATTTTGCTACAATGTCTGAGGAGACTAGCCTTCTATTTGAAAATCCCATGATGACTGGATGCCATGGTGCACGCCTGAAATCTCGTGGCTCAGGAGGTTGAGGTGGGAGGATCATGAATTCAAAGCCAGCCTCAGCAACTTAGCGAGGTCCTAAGCAACTCAGCAAGGCCCTGTCTCTAAATAAAATATGAATAAGGGCTCAGTGGTTGAACACCCACTCTGGCTTCAATCCCCTGGTACCAAAAACAAAACAAAACAAACCTATGATGGTCTCATCTAGGTTAGATATCTTAAAATATTAAAGGAAAATGGTTATTATCCTCAAAATCCCTTGCCTCTAATCCTCCATACTGCCACCAGCTAGGGTGAAATATCAGCATGCTCAAGTGGGGGGTTTGGCAGTCAGTACACACCATGACCCAGTAGGAAATAGATTACATTTGGGTGTGCTTTAGTTACAAGTATACGTGTAAACTTGGGGAACATGTGTGGTTGTGGATTCTAAGGCTCTTAGACCAAGGAGTGTAAAAGATAATGCTAGATCTAGCTAGCATACACAGATAATGACATGGATATACCTACTAGAGATTGGGGATTTAATGTGTTAGCACATAAGCTGCAGGTGGCTCTAAGAGCTTAGTTGGTTGGTTAACTGCAACCTAGATTTAATGATGACCTTCTTGATAAGCTTGGGGTACCTTGGTGTAAGCTATGGAGGGAATCTGAAGGCTGAAGTTATGGGTCTAGTGCTGCTGTGGGGAATTTATGTGTGGGGGTCCTGAGAAGAATGAGCATGTTGGACTTGATTTATTATGTGAAGCCTACATACCCTTCCCCAACTATGTTCCACAGAAAGACCAGAAGACCCTCCTACACTGAAGCATAGAGAAACACATTAGAGAAGACCTGCAGCCTTGAAAAACCCAAGGTTGCCCTTTCTCTGTAAGCCATGTAGGGGAGAGACCCTGACTAAAGCAGCCAGTCAAGCTTGGGTAAAATACTGGAAGGAAAGCATAGGAAAGAATGTGAGTGATACATTGGAGGAAATTATAAAATAAGTTAGGCCTGTAATGCTATTTAAAAATTACCAAAGCCTAAACTAATACAGGAGAAGTGAGGGTATAAAAAGAAAAAAAGGATTTAACAAGCATTTGGTCAGCAGACTACATGATGCTAGGCTGCATCTAATGTGAGGCATGAGAAAAGTCCAAGATGCTTGCAGTTTTCATGTTTTCTTTGGATGAAAATTGGACTCATGGTATATTCAGAATGATTTAAAGTATGGGAAACAGTGTTTTCTAAGGATTATAATGAATTTATTTAGAGATATGTTGGATTTGTGAATTCACATAGAAGTAGGAAATTATGTATGCAGATCTTGACCACAAGAGAGAAATCTGACCTCAAAATTGAGTCGTAAGCTTCAATAATGTGCAGGTTGGAGCCTTAGACACATAGGGGATATCCCCAGGAAGCCAGTACTTAACAGGCAGATGGAGAGCCAAGCACAAAGAAGGAGCACACAGACAGGGAAGAGGAAAAACATGAGACAGGGAGCAACACAGGTCAACTACAATGGGAACACCACACAGGTTTTAAGGAACATGAGTTAAAGAGTGTTAGACATATCATTGGAAAAATATTGTTAACCACAGTAGGCCACAGATGACTGGAGGTTGAAGATGGATTTCATGAGTGAGAAGTGATCAGGAGTTGAGTAAGCAAAGATGCTGTGGTAGAAACTGGTCACATTAAAAATATCCTTAAGCCCCTTCTTTAACCATCTATAAACTATAACCTAAAACAGCACTTATGGGCCATAAACTCTAAATAAAAATGTGCTACAGGGTCTTCAGGGAAATAATTTTTCTCCCAGATAAAGATACAATGAAGGAGGAGAAAAAGGACAAGGTATGGAGGGTGAAAGATGAGATCATGTCCCTGTTTCTACTTGAATTCATTTGTGATACTGATCCTGCAGCAGCTATTTTGGCATCATGAGGTGACAAACCTATAGATGGAAAGACATCATGTTGAAGATGAAAACATAGTAAAATGGAAAAAGGAAATTAATTGCTAAGGACATCAGTATCCAATAACATAAAATTCTAATTGAAGAATTATAGCTATATAAAAAACATAAATCCCTGTTTGAGACTTGGTTAATCACGGTTTTTTTGTTTGTTTGATTGATTTGCTTGTTGGTTGGTTGGTTGCTTTACACTTTGCAGTGTGATGAACTCCTAGAGACTATTTTAAGAAGCCTGTCTGTGAGGCCAGTGGGACAGTAATTAGAAGATAAGGACTGAGATTTGTGCTTTTTTCTTGGGAAAGTTGAATATTTATTAAAATTTTATGTTTTTTTCTTTAATTTTAAGAAGGGACACATCTTTGCTAATTTCTAAACTAAAAAGAAGGGATAGATGAAGTAGGAGAAACTGAGTATATAAGAAAACAAAATAACAAGTAATGGAGAAAGGTCTCCTGTAAGACTAATTGATGGATGGTACAGGTGAAGAGATTAGTTTCATGCAGATGGAGAAAAACTTCCTTCCTCCTGGGGGATAGGAAGAGTTGGAGCGAAAGGGCAGAGGAATCATGAGAGAACTGTCACCTGATTATCCTGCAATATTCCCGAGACAAGCCAACCTTGCCATTCAGTCCTGCTCACCCAGTCTAGAAATAAATCTCCTCTCCCTGTTTGAAATCCTAACCAGCTCACAAAAATTGAATCTCATTTAGGTTAGTGATGAATTAATCTCTCTTGCCTCTTTTTTTGCTCCAAGCTACTTAGCATTTTAGTAGAGAATTTATTGAAAAGAATAAATCTACAGGTAGAATTGCAGGATGGTATTGGGAGGGGCAATTTCAAGGACCTTCCAGCCAGGCCTCTAATAAGTAGTGACCTACTTACCCTAAGACAGATCCTGCCAGAAGACCCAACATGTGCTCCTGCACTACCCAGGAACTTAGAGAGGTGATAAGAGATCCCCAGGAAGAGGTATAGTATCAGAACGGGTTTGACGTTCATTATTATATCTTGCCGTTATCTTTGGTTATAGTGATTTAGTAAAGGAAATCTCAGTAGCATTTTGTAAAATACTGTTTAAAGCTGCTTTTATTTTTCTCTACAATGAATGTGGGAGCAAAAATTCAGGTAATGCTGAACTTCACAGCCCACTTCAATTGAGTCACTTAAGTTTGCACACTACTTACTGACCTTGAGGTTTGTTTAGCAAGGACAAAGTCTGATTTGATCAAAGATGGAACAGAGTGCCTTATATTCTGACCTCTAGCTGTTACATTGCCTTTTTTTGGATTTTTAGCATCATGGCAAATAGTCTTTTACATAGCTGGCAATTCTCCATGGTGATTCTCGGGAGCAGGCTCATAAACAATGGAAAGCTTTAAGCTGTCTCTCTTGGCTGGTGAAGAACTTTCAGGGAACTGGAATCACTATTGCCATCCACCCTTTTGTCCCTAGAATTAGCTGCAAAGGACTCTGTAGCCTCACATTAAATGGGGCTTAATGCATAGCACTTGCAAGAGGGCTCATATGATCTTATAAATTATTATTCATGACTGGGCTGTTTCTAAGCCAATTCAAGGGTACACCGTACTTCACAGAGCCAAAAGCTCACACCCCAAGAGCCTACTCACTCCATTCAATTCTAAGCATTATTCATTGCATATAAAGAGAAAAATAAAATAGTGATGACTCTTTATGCCCTTATTGTAGACTCCATGGAATAAGTAGTGTTTAGCCCAATGTTAAGAAGGCAAAGAAGGATCTGTCAAGTGCGGATTAGTAAGTTAACTTTCTGACATAATGCAAACCACTGTAACTTCCCCTGCACAAAAGGAAGGAGAAAGAAAGCCAGCATGTAATATGAGAAAGCTGTACTGAAAGAAGATGCCAATATTCCTAAGCGCTGAAATGTTAAACTTTACCTGAGCTCTTGCTTCTGGAAAAGAGTGGGGTCAACAAAGACCCACTCTTTTGTGTTCCAAAAAATGGCTTCAGGTAAAAGACCTTTCCCCACATGACTAAGAGAAGATCTCACAAAGGTCTTCCTGGTTTACCTATGATTAGGTAAGACACAGACCCTCAAAATTCCCATTCCTTGTGGAATGGAGAGTATCATTCTAACTGAGAAAAGACAGACCTATTGACAGAAAGTCGAAAGTCAAATGTTTTATATGTGGAAGCTAGAGAGAGATAAGATTACTGAACTGTCACCACGGACCAACTGAGACAAAATATCCGCTAACCTGTCCAAATATCCATCCTTCTCCCTTGCCCATGGGACCCTGGATTTGACCCACAACTCTTTAGTCTTCTTACTCCTCCCTATGGGAAACCCTTGCCCTCATGAACTTCCACCTTCAAAATGCCTGAAGATCTCATTTGAGCATTTTACACTATTGCAACTTCCCTTCTGTCCCAGGGCAAGAGCCCTCCTCTCCCCATCCCAATAGTCTTTAAATAAACTCTCTCCTTATCTGAGTCTGGATTTGTTTTTATTGGACAATTCTCACATTTAGTTAGCTTTATGTCTTTCTTCATAGAGAGCAGGTTATTCTCCAACTGTGTTATCAACTCAAACCGAGGCCCAGAGGTGAAAAATCTGATCAAGCATCCTCTGCTCAAAGAACTTTGTGGTTCTGATTTAATTTGCAACTAACCCTGTATTGAAAAGATGGTACAATATAATCTGAGCACCTTATGAAGCCATCACATAGCACAAAGCAGGAGAATGAGGAGGTGGTTGCCTGTGTTACTGGGCAGGCAGCCTGGTGTAGAGAACCCTCACTGGCCTGGGGTCCAGCATCCAATGTCCCAGTCCCATATCTGCCAAATGACCTTTGGAAGATGACTTATTCTCTTTGGGGCCTTTGTAATTTTATCTGTAAAATGAGGGGATTGAACTTCATGATCTCTAACCTCCCTTCCAGTTGCAGAAGTCTATGATTCTAAAACAATTTAGAGTAAATCATAAAGACGGACGTTCAGGCACTCAGATCAGCAAAGGTGATTGCAAGGAGGACTACACGGTGTTATGGCCAGGGCCGTAATGAGATTTGTAATTAAATATAACAACACGGGGTCATAATCAGATCTCATGCTTCAGAAACCACATTAATCACGATAGGGATCAGGTAGGGCACTCGCCCCGGAAAGCAATGGGGACCTTGGAAAGGAGAGTGAGCTGTCCCCTGCCCCCTGCAGGATTGAGCAGTGTGCTGAGAGGGGCATGGCCTGGGGCAGGCCTGGAGATGTGAGCTTTAACCCTGAGTTGCACTTCAGATTCCATCTCAGTAAAGTGAAAAATGCTCTCGAATTTTCCTGAAGGATTATGAAAATAAAGAGGAAACTATAGGTCCCTGAAGTCTGCCAAAACATCTGGTAAAGTTCTGTTTTCTTAAAAATGAGCTGCATATTTACTCCTACTCCATATTATATCTGACTCTGTCTCAAAATATTTAAAATAATATATCACACTATAAAACTAATAGTCCCCAGGGACTGTAGGGTTTTGACTAGAGACTTCTAGATACTGCAGCACAGGGGGTGGTTGAAATCTGCAAACAGTAGGAAACAGTAGGTAGGTGGACCCCAGTTACACCCTTCTAGGGCTGATGTCTATAATTCTTATGCTTAGAAATATTTTTGCTTTTGGAGTAAATTTTGATCAAATCATAAACTCTGGTGGTGTGTGTGTGTGTGTGTGAATGTAGGGGAAGGTGTTTATGTGAGTGTGTCTGAGTGTGAAAATGTTGTGCTGTGTGGTTGTTGGGGAAACAGTTGTTGGTCAGGATGAGAAAAAGGAAGCCAGCTTGGAAGGGTGAATGCTGGGACAAAGGCCTTTATAATGAAAGTTTTGACTCATAGGAGAAGGAAAAAGAGAGAAAACCAGACAGAGTGAGGCTTCAGACTCCTTGGGGCTCAGATCAAATGTAGCAGATCCGCCAAGCCTGAGGCCAGCCCTGAGGCACAGAGACAATAAGATGGCACAGCCTAATAAATGCCTAAAACCCTGCTCCCTCTGATTCAAAACTAGCACTTTACACAAGGCAACACCATCTATATTTAAAATGATGTGCCTTAGTCACACTGAATTTACACATTCCCAAACCCATCCCAGGACCAAGGCCACTGCAATGGCTCAAGATGAGTGACAGCCAAGACCTACCCCTGCAGCTACCTGGGCCTGGATTACCTTGTCCCTTCCAGAGTCACCCCCGTGTACCCTGTGATCCTCCCAGATCACCTCCCCAGAAAGACTATAACATCTTTTATCATTCTGAATCAGAAACTTACTTAGGACTCACCTCAAGATTGGGAAAAATAAGTTTAACAAGTCATAGTTCTTGTCCCCAAAGTACAGAAAGTTAAACAGCTGACTATTGTGCAATTGAACTCAGTAGATTCTAAGTCCTCTACTCCTGCCTCACTTGTAGAGCAGAATCAGCAAAAACAAGATACTTGTTGACAACTACTTGTCTAGAGAGTGGATGCTACCTTAGATTCAACCTGAGGCTCCTGGGATGACCCAGGACCTCATAACTATGGAATTTACTTCAAACTGCCACAAGCCGGATGTCATAGAGATACTCTCAGGATACCTAGATCTGCCTCTAAGCACTTAGTGAATTTCAAAAAATCTTCACATTCCTGAATGTGCAGGATATTTTTCAGAAACTGAGCCAGCATAAAAACTGATACGGAGTCATTTCTGTCTCTCAGATCTTAATGTTAGGGTTCCGCAAATTAAACCTTCCAGAAAAGGCTTTATGTTTGAAGAGAAAATGACGCCAAATCTAGTAAAAATAACTGAAATTGAGATTATAGTTTTCTAAGGTACAGAATGCACTGGGATAATTTTGGAAGATTTTACATAGTGTTCGGTAATTTAAATGTTTTGGAAAATTTTTGTATTTTCCTAGGTGGCAACGGCAGGATAATGATTGTCCTAAGATGTCTGCATTTTAATTGTTGTATCCTGTGAATATGTTATGTTGCTTGACAAAGACAAATTAAGATTATGGATGAAAGTAGGTTATTGATCAGATAACTTTGAGATATACAGATTATTCTAGACTAACTAGGTAAGAACAATGTAATTACAATGTTGCTTTTTGTTTGTTTGTTTTGTTTTTTGCAGTGCTGGGGTTTGAACCCAGGGCCTTATGCTTATGAGGCAAGCACTCTACCAACTGGGTTATATCCCCAGCCCTGTAATTACAATGTATTAGTGGAACAGGGAGGCAGAAGAGGGGAACTAGAGAAACAGCAGCATGAAAACCAGTATTACTGATTGTGAGGATAACAGATGAAGAACCAAGCAAGACGGTGCACCTCAAGAAGCTGTGATGGACAGGACCAGACTCTTCTCCAGTGCATCCAGGAAAGAACTCAAAACCGCAAACATCTAACTTCAGCTCATGAGACCCACCTCAAGCTAATCACCTTGGAAATAGTAAATTAATAAATTGTGTTATTTTAAGACATCGAGTGTGGGTTAACTTGTTAAAGCAGACATTGGAGACTGATATGATAGTTACATGAAATGGAGAGAAAAACAACTGAGGCAGCAACGACTCCCTATTCAGAGACAGATATCTGAAGCAGACCCAGAGATGGCTGGCATCTTCATATATGCCTAAGGAGAGAAGAGAGTGAATCCACCAACTAAGAACAAAAGTCATAGTGTGGGTAAGACCACAAACCACAATTGCCCCCGAGAGAGGAGTGTAGAACCACAAAGTCATCAACCACAGGACCACAGGACGAGCTGCTCTTTGAAAACTAACCACCCTAGCCTACAACAGCCGTCTTGGAAGGCATGATTTAATTTTAAGATTGACTCTCGTGTTCATGAGACGTTCCTGTGAAACTATATACTGAGTATTCTCAGTATAAAAGTGGAACTATATACTGAGTATTCTTAGACGGAAGGGAAAAGTAGACGTTTTAGAGTTTGTTTTTCTCTTAATTGCCAGAGTCAACAGTGTTTTCATGCCAATCTTTTTTTCTTCTCATAAGCCATTTACATGCATAAAAGAAACACATTAACAGTTATCATAGTAGAGAACTGTCAGTGAAGGTAAAGGAATGTATAGCTAATAATGTTCTTTTGTTTCCAAGATGTTTCTTCCTTTCCCTTGTGTTCTACTCTGACCACATCTTATTTTCTTCCTGGGTTCCCCTGACCATTTCATTTCAGTTCTTCCAGTTTTACTGTCTCCACTTTTTTTCCTTCTTTCCCTTCCTATACACTATGTAAAATTCACCAAGCTGACAGCCTTCACCATTCTGTACGTGCTCATATCCCCAAGCCTTACCCCAATCCAGAATTGTCTTCTGAGTGCCTCATCTGCATTTTAATCATTTGAATGCCGACAAGCATCAAAAAACTCAGAAATGTGCCCAAATAAATCTCATAATCTCTACCCTCCTTTACCTCAAAATTCTTTGTAGTCCTTTGTTCTTTACCTCCTTGAATTAACCACCGTGCATTCAATTGCCCAAACCAGAAAGTAAATCATTGTCTTCTGAGCTTCCCAACCTTGGCCTTGGAACTACAGGTTAGAGCACTTCTTTAAGGAGTTGCATACACTTTATTATGGTACTTCTAGGGCTATTATCTCTACATAACAAACTTCCTAGCCCTTAGTGGCATAAAGCAACCACTTTATTATACTCATTTATTATTTGGGCCAGGGATTTGGACAGAAGGCAGTGAAGATGGTTTGCCTTTGTTTCATGATATGGTGATCTTAGGAAGATTTAAAAGCTGGGCTGACTGGATAGTAGTACTGGCATCATCTAGAGGCTTTTGCATTCTTATTGCTGTGGCTATCTCCAGAAAATGTAATCCACAACAACCAATGCTATTATGATTTTTTATCTGTCGGATTTGTTGACTTCAATTGTTATAGAAATTTATGTTCATCACTGTTTAACTTTTTTTTTTTTTTTTTTTAGTACTGGAGATTGAAACCAGGGGCACTTAACCACTGAGCTACATCCCCAGTCCTTTTTATTTTTTATTTTGAGACAGGGTCTCCCGAAGCTGTTTTGCTGAGGCTGACCTTGAACTTGTAATCTACCTGTCTCAGCCTCCCAAGTCACTGGGATCACAAGTGTGCACCACCACAACAGGCTTGTTATTTAATTTTAAAGAAACTGTTAGATCCATTGTTAGATCTTTTCTGATGCAGTAACAAAGGAGCACATATGTATTACATATTTTTTAAAGTTTTTTGATAAATTGATTTAAATTTGTGTCCTTTGTAATCTTATGTGGTTTTTGGTATTTAAATACATTGTTTTGAGATAGATTATTTTAAACACAAAAATCAGTTAAGAATTTCTCTATTAATTGAATGAGTGAATAAAGAACTAGGAGAAATAAAGTGTTATTGGCATTTAAATGGTAAATTCTAGTTACGTAGATTATTTTTAACACAGATCACCTCACTTCTCAAGAACATTAAACAAATATGGTGATACTCTGTTGTGTTAAAAATATATTTTATCTTGTTTGCTTTGGTTCTTATTTCATTAGCACTCAGGAAACCAGTAAAAATTGTTATATAATTATTAAACAATAATTAAACCAATATACTGTGGTTTCTGTATTGTGACTTTCTAAGTCTAGAGTCCACACATAGAAGCAAAACAAACCAACGAATCAGCCTAGAGAAATTAATGTAGTCAGCCATTTTTCAGTGAGTTCCATAGAATGCTGATTTTGTGCTAATTAATTATATTATTTATATTTATATTATTTATGAATACATTATATTATTTATATTATTACATTAATAAAGCAAATTTTTTAAGAAAGGAAAAGGAAGAAAGGAAAGAAGTCAGGGAAGGCATGAAGGAGGGAGGGAGGAGAAAAAAACAAAATTCTTGGGGAAATTCTTGGTTAAACTAGGTATAAAATATGACTTTGTAACTGGATGTCCCTGTGCATGAGGTCTCTGAGAAGACAGAAGAGAATGTACAGCTTTTTCCAAGACTATCTTCTTAAGAGCATCACATTCTATAGAAAGATTGACCTGGTCCAGTTCCCTCACTATGCATCTGCAGAAACTGAGGTCCAAAGAGGCAAACAACATGTTTGAGGCCAGCCAGCTACCGGAGAGCAGGGCCAGAACTAGAACCTGCCTCCTGGCTCCCAGCCAAGGACTGTTCCCATTCTCCCGCCCCTATGCCAATTAATTAAGAGAGCAGGAGTCTGTCTGCATAGAAGAGAGCAATAGTGATAACTGAAAAAGTTAGTAACGGGTTGAAGCTGGAATAAGTAATCCTAGTGGGCAAGAATGATGGGGCAGAATAATTCCCCATAGGCCTGCTTAGACAAGAGTTGCTGACATGCTTTTAGTATCTCCCTGAGGTCTCTGTAGGACTTGTGGGAGGTGAGGTTTGGGGGAAGCGGTGCACAGTGAAAGATGCAGAACTGAGAGCAAGTTCTACAGCTGAACAGAAAGCAAGCATGGTGATAGGTTTCCTATCCTTTCTCCTGAGACACTAAATGTGAGCTAGTGACTCCAACAGCTGTTGTGGAGGATTATCTCTAAGATTCATTACCTGCAGGTAGATCTGAAGTTTTGTGATTAAAGGAAAAAAAATATATATATATATATTCACACACACACTTATATACATATGTATATATACTTTTTTCTTTTGCACAGCTACACATTGGAAAGATTTCCAACTCCTTTTCCCTCCTAAAGTAGCCACTTTTAACATAATAGAGAAGACTCCCACAGGATTGTTCATTGGTCTTGTGGAGAATCTGAAATCCTGAGGCCACATCCTGAAGGCAGCCTCCTGAGAGGCTTCATTTTCCTTTCCCTCTTCTGCTCCCAGTTTTAACTTCTCCCACAGTTGGTAGGAGCTTAAGGACTAACAGCTAGTTAATGAAAAGAGGATTAAAAATTTTGAGGCCATGAGGGAGGAGGAGAAACAAATTGTGCAACAGAAAATCTTTGAAATAAGAGGACAATCTCAAGGTCAGAGAATGAAAACATCCAAAAGAAGTAAAATGAGGTCGAGGTCCAAGGGAGCGTGAGGAGGGAGCTGAAGAAAGATGGCAGGCACAGACTCTTGCAGACTTGGCTATGTGGATGTACTTGAATGACTAACAAAATCAGGCCATCGGGGTTGTGGATTGCATGGCCCCTTCCTTTCAATTATGAAGCATAGTGTTGAAATTGATGGTATCTTGTCAAGGAAATGGTGTGACGGCTTTCAGACACTGCAGTAATCTCGTTCAATCTGTTCCAATCTTTGCTTCTATTGCAGCCACTTTTCTTCAAAATTTAATAGTAAAGGGATATGTGATTGGACTGCAAGGTAATTGTCATGGGACTCTTAGAAATTCTCCTCAGAGATCATACAAAATAGTCTGCCAATTCCCAACTGAGAAGCCAAATTCAAAAGGGATATGTGGGGAGGAGAGTAATGCAACATTTCAAGAAATAACCTAAATTAACCAACATGTTCCTTGCCCACAAAGAACAGCAATGGGGGGAGTACCCTCCACTTCTAAAGAAGACGATTCTGAAAGTGAAAACCATCCAACCCACACTACTGGAGTGAAGGGCAATCACATTAGCAAAAACAATAAATGTTTCTGAAATTCTGACTATTTCAGGCAGTGACAGCCGTTCAGCTAATAATTCTCTTCAACAGGAAATAGCAGTCAAATCCTTGCTCAGAGATTATCCGGTCTCTATGAACTTTTTCCTTTCACAAAATCTACTTCTCCCCACCTTTTAAGCTGGGTGACTAGGAATTATCCTTCTAGAAAAACTCAGCAAGATTTCTCATTTGCTCTTTTAACAAATGAGGACAGCTAGCTAAGGAACCTCATTCTGTAACTAACAAGGCAAAGGACTCCTGAGGGGCGGGCTCTGCAGCTGCATTGGTGGGTCTCCATTTAGTTTGTCCTTCAAAGTCCGGAGAATGATTATTCCATAATTCTTTCACCTGATTAATTCTTAACTATGAACATAATTACACTCTCCAGAAGGTAAATCGGTCTTATAAATCAGTCGTTGCTGACAGTTCACTGTGCACAGCGCAATCCGCTTATGGGGTGGGAATGGAAGAGGGGGGAGCTTGCCAAAGCTCCAATCCCTCCACCCCCAGCCTGGCCAGTCTCTTTTCAGAGCTCTAGACCCACGCCCCCGCGGCTGCTGCAGCCCTACCGCAGGGCGACAAGTAGGCGGGCCTGAGGTTCGCCTGAGATGCAAGCTCCGTTTAAAGAAAGGCAAAAGGGAGACGGGGAGAAGGAGTAGAGACTTCTCTGTTAAAGCTGCGCTGAACTCTAGCCTGCTGGCAAGCTGCGGCAAGCCGCCAATTTGAAGTGTGTGAGCTTTAATCTGCTTCTGGCCTGATGGGCTCCGATGTCCACAGGGAGCTGGGAGGCATCCATTATGCTGGACCAAGGAGATGGAGCGTCTAGGAAATATGTTAATGCTGAAGCCCTCCCCGCCAGCCTGCCCCTGCCCTTGCCTTGTCTGACAGCCTCAGAGAAAGTGACATTTCAAGAGTGTCACTCCTATTAGGGCTCCCAAAATTCACTTCTATTCATTGCATTAAACACCTTTTTTTTTTTTTTTTTTTTTTTTTTGAGAAACACAATGAGCAATGTGTTTGTTAAAAATGTGAGGTCCCGTTTTTTTTTGTTTTTGGAAGTCCTTTGCTTCTTAACAATGAGATCACTAATGAAAGGTTACTTTGCTTATATTTTTTAATCAACACATGAAATTTTAAAATCTGTTTTTTCCGAAGTACTTGATTTACACCTATAAATTATTCATATATATAGCAAATTCAGCAACATTTTATAGAGAGTTCAAGCATGTATTTGGTTTCATTTGCAAAGATTTTAACACATCTTTTAAAGATTTTAAATTGTTCTTATAAACCAAATATATCCTATTTCTCAAGTTTCCCAACTCTCTGGCAAACCTTTCTATACTTTAGTATGATGATCAATATAAATTAAACTCATTGTATTGTGAACCCCAAATTCTCTTAAATGCCCAAACTGAATATGGAGTTAGTAACATTAAACTAAACTTCTAAGTGTGAGTCTATTATTATACAATTAATATGTTCAATTAGAATTATAAATTTGTCTGATACTTTAATAAGTCTATTTCTTAAATGTAATGCACAAAGTACAAAACAAACAGATTGTGTAAAACTAAATTATCAATTTTATGTATTTGGTTTTCTTAACTTTTTTCTTTTTTTTTTTTTTTTTGGTACTGAGGATTGAACCAGGGCGCTTTACCCCTAAGTTGCATCCCCAGCCCTTTTCATTTTTTATTTTGAGACAGAGTCTCACTGAGTTGTTGAAGGTCTCACTAAATTGCACAGGCTGGCCTCAAACTTAAGATCCTTCTCCCTCTACCACCTGAGTAACTGGGATTACAGTTGTGCACTATTATACTTGGCAGTTTTCTTAAATATATTTATACTTATTTCTGAAACTTTTGCAAGTTAATTTTTTTTATTAAGAAAAAATGCATAAGTCTTAGATGTTAGATGTAGTTCAGAGATTGTTTTTCTAAAAGAATGGCCTTCTTGACTTGCTGAGATTTCTTAAATAAATAACAAATATCCATCATATTTAATGGTCTGTAATCTTGATAGGAAACAAGGGGTATTGTTTTTAGTAATGATACCAGTAACTTCAAAATCTAAAGAAAGGGGGCACATATCATGTTTCCTTGATTTTGAATCATTTTTTCATTTTCAAGTTAGAATCTATGGCCACACTCAAACTCAATACAGCATTCAGGTGAATGCAGTGGGCCCCACAAATCCATGGGGGATTAATTTCAGATGTTCAGTCTTTTTGTAAAAAATGGTGCAGTGTTTGAATATAACCTATGAACATTTTCCCACATACTTCAAATCTTCTTTAAAGTACCTACAATACTAAATACTGTATGTTATGTAAATATTTGTTATGTTGTATTATTTAGGGAACAATGATGAGAAACAGAAATCTGTCCATGCTCAGTACAGAAGCAAATTTATTTGGGATATTTTTCATCACTGGTAGGTTAAATCCACAACTATAGATCCCATGAATATAGAATATGATTATACTTTTATGTCTTTTGCTCTGTGAGTTATTTATACTTTCCAGTTTAAACTGAAAGTTTTAAAAATTCATTTAGATAACTGTTTTTAAAATTAAAGAGAACTTCAATCAACACAAAATAAATAAAATAATATAATGAAACCATGATTCTTTATCTGCCAATAACTGACCCAGTTCAAACAACAATTCATGACTAATCAGGTCTCATTCTCATACTTAGCCACTTCCTGTATCGGTATGAAGCAAATCTTAGATATCATATACTTCTGTCTGAATACAAACAGAGAGGACTATTTTTTTAAATACATTTACCATTTCCACATCTAAGGAAACAAACAATAAATCTTCAGTAACATCAAATATCCGGTATCCAAATTTCTGATTCTTTGACAACTGTAATAAAATAAGTTGAACAGTTTGAATCAGGATCTGGAAAAAAAAAAAAAAATCCACACCTTGCAATGCTTTGAAATCTCTTTTAACCCTTGTGAACCTCCTTTGACTATTTTATCTTGCATTTATCTATGGAAAAAATGAATGACTCATCCTGTAGAACTTCTCTCATTCTGAATTTTGATGATTACATCATTTTGTATAGGTTTACAGTTCATTTGTCTCTATTTCCTGTGAATCATTCTTTTGGGTATGATTTTATAAGTAGCATGTTCATCCAAATGGAAGTACATGTTGGTCCACTTCTCTTTGTTTCCTGCCTCTCTATGTTTCTTTCTCTTTGTTATTAGAGGCCACTGATAACAAGTACATAGTTCCATAATTCTTCTGTTAAAAAAGAAAAAAAAAGAATCCCCTTACCTACAATTCTATTACCTATGGATGTGGTTCACACAGAAAAGGCAAGACAAGCCTTTAATTTTGCCAACTTTTTACCATTCTTTGAAATATTATCTCAGTACAATAAGATCCTCTGATGGTGATTAGTGAATTTTATTTTTATTGTTGTTCGTATGAATGCATGATCATTAGAATAAAAGAATTACACAGGACTGCTTTCAGGTAGCTGGCTTGCCAGTGAAAAAGTATCACACCCAGCTTGTGTAGCTCACCAGTTCCTGCTTTTGAACAGTCTTGGTATTAAAATAGAGTTAACAGGAAGCCATTCAGCCAGGGGACCATTATAAATTTTCGTATTCTATGCTCTAGAAAGTGAAAAGTATTTCCTTTTTAAGATTATAGAGCTTGAGTAAAAATAACAATTTTATTGGTGATTTTCATGTGTCATGTTTGGTTCAAAGCATTTTAATTGTATTACATATGTGAAATAATGTAATCCTTACACTGATAATATCATTGCCTCCATTTTATAGATGAAGATACTGAGGCAGAGCTTTGTTAAGTAATTTGGCCAAATTAAGTACTGTGTAGAGAAGCTGAGTTTCAGATTCAGAGCCTGAGCCGCTAGCAATATGCTTTTGTTGAAACTTGCTTCAGTGTACGACTTTTGAAAATGAACTCATCTGCATTTTGAGTAGCAGGGAACTTAAGATTCCTACATAGCAATGAAAAAGCAAGAAGAACAATTCATACAACTAAGTACCTGAGTAATCAAAGGTATTTTTTCTGACAAAGAGAAAATATAATCTCCTTTAGAAATGAAATGTGAAAGTTTCACCTTAGAATGTATAGGACTAAAACTTTAAGAACATTCTGCACTTAAAAGGCAGTGGGAAACCAGTATGGAAGAGTTGAAAATTTAATTATAATCGAACATACCTAAATATAAATCTCTCTGCCATTTATTGGCAATACATCCTTGGTGTTTACTGACATCCTGAAACTTGGTTTCATTCCCTGTAAAATGGGATGAAAAACATCAATCTCTTCATTCAGTTAGTAAATTGCTAGGTGACATTCTATATGTATTCAACAAATGGTGGCTTCTGATTTCTTAAATTATAATCTTAATATTTTTCCTATTTCATATATTTTAAATTAACTTAAAAATTAGCTCTTCTGTGTAAAATTAAATGAACTTGAATAAGACCTTGGATATAAAATTTTGTTTCTCCTAATCAAAGGAAAATTATTTTTGTCTTCTTAACCTGGCTGTTTCTTTTGTTTCTACTGACTCCTTTAAGAAATAGGGGGGAAATAGTAGCCTACATCACATTCATTAGGTGGCAGTTTTTAATATGGCCTGACTGTAAGGAGTACTGAGCAAAGAAAGAACACAGATTATACAGAGTGGAGAAGTCTAATGCAGACAGAAAGAACCTGTCTCCAACTCCTTTAACAAATAAGTCAGTGATACAAGGAGAAGCTTCCACAAACCTCAGAACAGAAAGAATTTGCTCAAAACACTCAGGCATAGAAAATGACACATCTTCATTCATCAAAATTTCTATGACTCTAATGCCTCCAATTATTCAGATTCAAAACATCTGATACATGCCAGAAATCTGGGGGAATGCTATTCTGAAATCCAGGATTTCTACTGAAGTTCCATGGCCCAACAGGGGAACATGTGTCCAATTTGTCTTTCTTAGGCTAAAGGATTTGTCATTAGTCATTCATTTAATGAATATTTATTAAGTACCTAATATATATCAGGTGCCATCTTAGAGATATACGATTGAATAAAGCAGGAAAAAATTCCTTATTCCATGGAAATTATTTGTTTTTATTGTCTACTTTCCTCTGCCTTCTCCTCCAGCAATTGCATAAAAAATAATCAGTGCTAAGGAAAAGAAGGAAAGGTTATAGAGTCAGCATTGGGGGCTGACATATTAGAAAGAATGGCCAAGGAAGACTGCAGAAAGCAGGTGCACAAAGATCTGAAGGAAGTCAAGGAGGGGGCCAGATGGCTCTGGGGGAAGAGTAGCCCACATAGAAGCAGCATAGAACCCCAAGGCTATGAAAAGCAAATGTCTTAGACTGCTGTTGATGTACCTGTACCGGGGAATTTGTGAAGAATGGTGATTTATTGGGCTCATGGTTCTGGAGGTTGGGAGGTTCAAGAGTATAGTACTGACATCTACTTAGCACCTGTGGAGGATCTTCCTACTGCATCATAAGAGTGCAGAAGGCATTGCATAGTGAGATAGCAAGTGTGCTAATTCTGTCTCCTCTTCTACTTATAAAGCTCCTAATGCCATCATGGGAGCCACACCCTCATGACCTCTTCTAATACTAATTACATCTCAGGGGTCCCACCTCCAAATGCCATTCACACAAGAATTTGGAGATTAAGGTACCAACACATGAACTTCTGAGAAACCCATTCAAACTATAGCAGGGAGCAAGCCGGACTGGCAAACATATGGGAGGCCAGGAGCTAAAATGGAGCAAAAGAGGAGAAAGCAATAGGAGGTAAATTCACTGTTCAAAAGAACTAAGTAAGAAAAGTCCATGGGGACTGTTGCAAGGACCCCTAAGCTAGGGCATTATGTGAGACGCAGACCTCTGTCATCCCACCCACCATAGTCTTTACATTTCTGTGGTTTTGCAACAAACCTCAACTTGTTTCTCATTGGTCAGCTTCTCTATGGGTAGTATCTGAGTCCATCCTAATCCCCACAGGAATTTGAGGCTCAGTAGCAGACCACCAGCCCAGAAACCCTGAGAAAGCCTCAGGGTGAAGTGCTACACCCCTCTGTTTTATGCCTAAAAGGATCATTTAAAATGTCCTGAAGTAAGAGACTATAACCCAGATCTTCGTAGGTGGACCTTCTGAGCCCAAGGCAAAGGAAGGGGAGGAGAACATGAACCTCCTGTGGGAATGAGAATGCAGAAATCAGCATCTCAGCAAATTATTCTGTTGCCCTGTGTACATTGCAGGCACTGAGGGGGATCATCTGCCAAAGTGTGGCACTGACCATGGCCTCTGGTAATTACTGAGTTATTCTCTATTTCACCGTCTTTCATCTGTCAGTTCTATGGGGAAAGACTGGGAATTTTCCATCTCTAGCACTTATGTCATAACTTGCAAGGTCAGTGATTATTGAATTGTTAAATAAGTGAAATAAGTGAATGACAGGGATAATAAATATTTATATGCTCTGCAACAGAACTGATTGCTCATGAAAGTCAATGCAAAAAAGGGGCAGTGTGATAATGCTATAGCCCAATATGAATGAATACCTCAATAATGTCATGGTGTACCTCTTCAGAAACTACTGGTTGTCTTCCAGTGTCCATTCTCCTCTTCTGGTAAGATTATATAATTTTTAGCCGTACTCATATGTACCCAGAAAAACAACAAAAGACCACATTTCCCAGCATTCCTTGCATCTTGGTTGTGGTCATGTGACCAATTTCTGGCAAAGAATATTTGAATGGATTTTGAAATTGCATATGTCCTTCAAAGTAAGGATGGTACAACTCTGTAACCCTTCACATTTGCCAAAACAAGTATCCTGTAGTGAGCCATCTTAGATCATGCTGACTGGGCAATACCCTATTGCTGGCAAAGCAAAGAAAGACAGTACATCTCAGATACTGTGAAGTCTCTGAGCTGTCACTAGACTGGTCATGTGTAGATGCAAAATCATGGTTATTGTGGGTCTCAATTCTGAGTGAATCCCTATCTTTACAACCATGGATGGTTTTTGTTTCCTTCTTTATTAAGACTGGCTCTCTGAAACAGTATATAGCTTCTTGCTAAGGTAATCTGAGAATAAACTTTAAGAATGCTTAAAAGAAATTCAAACTCACCCAAATAAATGATATAGAGGAGATCATGATGGTTAATTTGCTGCAAGAGAACTGGAAAAGTATGAATTTTGTAGATTCTCTTCCATGTACAATTAAACTACAGCACTACATTTGGCATTTTTTCTTCAGTTTTGCAGGATTTGTTGAAGTTTTATTTTTTTTAAAGAGTGCAGTGCCCATTTCCCCATTTGCTTCCTATTGCCTACCTGCATCATATTAAGCAGGCCTGTGGATTTGTGTGGAGTCAGCAACAAAGGCAAGGCCAAACATCACATGGTAAACTCCATCAATATAGAAAATTGTGATAACCTTGAGTTTTGTACATTCCTAGTCCACATGTTATTTTCTAATTTATCTCTTCTTTTCTCACTGCAATGCCACTGCCTCTTAGTCCCTTCAAAATAAGTTCATTGACTCTAATCCCAGAGTCTTTAATTGAGCCACTGCAAAAAGAATACTTTCACTGCTCAAATGCTCGAAAGACCCCTAACCTCTTCAGGATAGAGCTCCAGATCCAGAAATAGAAGATCATTTTGGATTTGGCCCTTTGCTTTCTTTGCAAGTCCATCTTCTCTCAATGTGCCTTCCCCTCCTACTCCAGGAACTGCTCACATTCCACAAATTTCACATACTCCTTCCCATCTCCATGTCTTTATGTGTGCTTTTGATGATTTCAGCAGCATTTCTCCCAACATGTCTGATGGCAATTCCTGTTCTTCCTTGCATATATTCTCTCTGATTTTCTCCGAGGAACCATTTCTTCTGTATGCTCCCAGAGCATTCTCTAGAGACCTCTATAATGCTCTGTTCATATACGTGTCCTACACTAGGTTTTTATATGCTCTTGAAGGTGAGTGTCATGAATCTATATTTCTTCATTTCTGGTATCTAACACAGTTCCCGCTGCAGAGTAGCCATTCAATGGTAAATGAATGACATTTGCTTATACAACTCCTTCCCCATGTCAAGAATATCTTCTTGTTTTTCATCTTAGTGTTTTGACTTGAAATATCTGTAAAATTGATTCATCCTTCCACTTTTGCTTGATTCTGGAAGTCAAATTAGGGCAGTTCCAGAAAGGACAGAAGGCATCTACCAAGGGCCTCTGCCAACACTGATCACTTAGCCATCCGAGAAGGGTGTCTGCTTGAAGGCAGAGCCATTGCCTGTAGTGTTACACACATCTGATTTAGAACAGAAGGATTTATGTGAGCTCAGAATTTTTACTAATGACTGTTAATAACACAACACAGGAATACTAGCAAAATTGTCATAGTTACACACAAAATAAAACTTTAATTGGCAAAATTAAACTTCTAAAAGCCAAAGCTGTATCAAGGTGACTGAACCCCTTTTGGAACCAAAGTGACTTGAATAATAGAAACCACATCTGATGTATTTTAAGGTCTTCTGTTACCATATGTGCTCCACTCACAGTGACAGATGGGTATTGATATTTTTTTCTCAACTGCACAAAAGCTAGCTGAAGCATATGCAAAACTCTTAATGGCATTAAAGTTTTGCCAATTAAAAACATGTTCAAGCATTTGATACAGTACTTGATAACATGTTTTGCAAGTTGCATTCTGAATTTTTAAATTAGACTCTTTATTACATTGTTTGTCAACCTAGTGTGACTAAAACAATTATCACATGGGTCATACTTTCAGTCCTTTTGTCATTTTGGCACCTGTCAAATGTAATGATGAAAAAGTAGTAGAATCACTAAGCATGTTTTTAAAAAGTAATATATTAAGGCATAAATAATAAACATGAAAGGAGTCCAAATTTCTTGTTTCATTGTATCTCTTACATTTCTAATGATAAGCACATTGGTGGCATGTAATAGTATACTGTTAGTTAAAAGAGAACCCCCTCCCAAATGATTATTCAAAGCTATTTATTTATTTTAACTAACCTTAAGTATAGCTTAATTCCTATTGGATGGGATAATTTTAAGACTTTGAAATTTTCTACATTATATTAATTAGTTTGTGGTTTTTATTTCTTGCCTTTGTATAGCTTTTATTTTAAGGGACTTTGAACTTGGTGCCTGTTCCTTGGACTGGACTGTACATCTGATTCTCCCTCTGGATGCTTGAGATCTTGAGAAAGGCATTTTACTTTTTGATCATTATGCTTCTGCATTATCTATGAACACGTACTTAAATGAGTAAGTGGACTTTCTCCTAAAGATAGCAGAAAATTTCAGATGGGTGTCACTGAACATTTCAATATGTTCACTTGCTTTCTCTTATCTGATTTTGTAAACTCCCTTTAGCAAGTTGCTATCTGTTTTGTAATGACCTCAAGAAGATAGGGGGATGGGGGGGAAGAAGGGGAAATACAAACCAATAAGAAAGTTACAAAATTCTTAGTATCTGATTATTTTTAAATTCCTCTAGACTCAATCATATAAATTTATCGAAGTAACTTTTGCAGTTAATTTTGTTGATGAAACATGATACCCAAAGAGGTTAAATAGTTGTCTAAAGCCTCAGAGTTGATGACAGATGCTGGGATGAAAATCCCCTCTGACTTCTGGAGTGCAAATAGTGCCTTTTTCACTACACTGCAGCACACTACTGCCTGACAAGATACTGAAGCTGTACCTTCCACGTGCGACAGTCCCTTTCAGTATCTATATACAACATCTGCTCCACAGGTGAGAATAATCTTGATGGTAGAAACCAAAAGCTATATGAATCTAACAATAACAGTTATAAGACAGTCTCATAAATGTTTCAGGTTGGAAAAAGATTAAACTGTTATCCAAGATGTTATGGTATTGCTTCCAATGTATTAATAGTGCTCTAGCAGCTGACCACAAAACCCTGTTTGTGGCAATAATTAGACACAAGCAGGGACAATATCCATTATTTGTTTGTTTGTTTATTTGTAGGACCAGGGATTGAACTCAGGAGCACTCTATCATTAAGCTACATCTCCAGTCCTTTTTTAATTTTATTTGTTTTTATTTTGAGACAGTCTAAATTGCTAAGGCTGATCTCAAGCCAGCGATTTTCCTGGGACAATATTCTCAGAGGACAAAAGAGTGAAAAGGGAGAATGCTGTTGTCCAGGCTGGGTACAAGTTTTGAGGCAAGGTAGACTCAGAAGCTTGCTCTCTATCCACAGCACACATCACTGAGTTGGTGAGCTAGAGTTTTTATGGAGATAAGGGAAATTTTCATGCCATTCTAGCCATGGAAATGCCGCCAAAATCTGAAAGCCTGAACTCTGCAGGAATGAGAGAACAGTTGGCTTCTGCATCTGAAATAGGCTCTGGCAATGGTGTTGCATGTAGCTAGGTCGCGTTTTGCAAAATAGAAGCCATTATCTTTAGCATATCAACCAGACAAAATTAAATTGTAATTACATGGAGACATCCAAAAGCAAGCTATTTTGTCTTCAGTTAAATTCAAAGAAGTGTAATCGAGATTACCAATTTCAAAAGAAGTTTAGACAAGCAATAAACGTGGCTAGAAGAAACATGGAATTAGAAATTTAAAAACCACCAGTCTGAATTTTAATGATTGGTAAATAATATTTCAGAAAACCAAGCAATGTACTCTATTGAGTTTATTCAGTTTTAGATTATAGGAAAAAGATGCGAATTCTCTATAGTGTTGCTGACTCCCTTACCCCCACTTCCTTCATCATCACAAAATTTTATCTGTTTTTTAAGAAATAAATACAAAGGTACTCAGATGCTTAAAATGTTGTAAAGAGCTCATCCACTGTTAGAAAAATTGCTTATCCCAAAAAACAAGTAAATGCCACTTTACTCTGCAGTTCTCTTTAATAGAATTAGACCTCTACTGTGGGAAAAAAGTATTTTTAGAATAGATTGAAATCAGGTCAGTTACTGTGGAGACCGAAAAAATAGCTTGTATCTATGTATATGGTCAAGGAAAACTTTATCCACCAGGGCATTTCCCAATAATCAAATCCTTTCCAAGGGAAACATAGGTGGTTTTCTGTTTTACAGCCATTTGATTAGATTCTGACCAAAGAAACTAAGAGCTAGTTAACTACAAACCTTAGTCTAAAATTTTGACCTGCCCGACTTGAAAGTGAACTGCAAATGAGAATTTAAAAAATTCTACCTCTTTCAGCAATCTCTGATGAAGCAGTAGTCCTGGCCAAGCTAAAAGGGGAATCAGCAATTCCCTTTCAGAACAGCCCTTTGTCTTCCCATCACCTCTGAAGATGAGCAAGCTGGCTCCTTCCCAAGGTGCATTGACCCTTGGGACCTGGTGGCAAAGGCATTTTTTTTTTCATGGACCTTCTCCCCAAGATCCAGTTAAGTGCGTGTAACACACATACACGCCATGCACAAATCAGTTTGAAGAGGCAGAAATTAAACAGCATTTTGAAACATAAATTTAAAACAGGTAATATGAAAGAATACAAGAGGAATTTTATGTGTCATGTTATTCAGTTTATGGCTAATGCTAACTTTATATGCAAAGATGAAATTGGGGACTTATTATTTCTATACATGGAAATTGTGCAAATGACCCAAATAAGGCCATGGCAAGCATGCATTGTGAAAACATGCTGACAGTTTTCCCCCTCAATCAGGTGCCTCTCTGTTCTCTATGTCTACATTCAGAGCATTGAGAAGTCTTTCAATTCCAATCTACAAATAAGCAATTTGAATATACTATTCCTTTTCAATAAAAAAAAAAACAATATTTTCCTTTCTGCCACTTATATCACACAGACATAGCTGGCATTTCTTTGATAGATCCAGACACAGTTTGTTTATACATATATAACTCCAGCCTCCCCTTGACTGACCTGTCATAATCCATGTTTTCTTCTCTGCAACTATTCATTCCTCAGGTTCCCTTTGACCTCCACAGCAAATCCAAGTTACTAAATGCAGCCAGAAGGCCTCCTATTTCCCATCTCTGCAAGGTCAATCTAAGAGTGCTACAATCTATAGTGATCCGTAAATAAACAGAAAGCTAACATTTGAAAGAGATAAGGCAGCTGCCAAAATTGGCTAGTGTCCAAGACAGTAAGTAGTTTATTCAGTAGGAAAAACCTGGGTTCAAGAGTATTGTCCAGGTGCAAAATTTCCTACAGGCACCAGAAAGAAAGAAAATGTGGTGTGGGTATGTCTTTTCATCCTGACTATTAAAGCCTTGCTGAAAATAAACCAAGTATGGGACCAAAAGCAGCAGGATTTTTAATTTTTATATTTTTGGTCTTCTTTATAAGCCCATCGAATAGCTTAGCTAACAAATGCACCAACTCATTCTCTGGTCTGGATTTGAGTTACATTTGGCCTTGACAAATACTGTCCAGATGTTGGCTAAATTGTGTCTGCTTTCAACAGAAGGTCAATAAACTGAGAAAACTGGCTTTGTGTTTCCCACAAATTTATGGATCCAAATCCTAGAAATGAAATTAAGCCACAGTAGGAATAATCATGACTTGAGATAGGGAAAAAGAGCCAAACATTTTTTTCCTGCCTTCTCCAAACATAACTATAATTTTTCCAAAAATTAATTCATATTAATTGTTAAAGGAAGAAAGGGGGAAGAGGAAAATGATGGTGGGAACAGTAGGGGGAGAAGAAAGCACAAAGGAAGCGTGAGAGAACAAAGAAAGGACAGGATGCAAAGCCGAGATGCAGCAGGCTAAATAATGAGTGGTCATTCATCCTCCAAACAGCTACACAGAGCCCCACTGCTCCTCTCTCCCATTGCACATATGCATGCTGTAAGTTGGAGGGATACCACAGATGTAAGCAGCGTCCTGTATAGATGACTCTGCTCCTTTCCTTGGCCCCTTTAGAAATAATTAGGTTTTTTCCCCCCACTTTTAATCCTAATGCACACGATTCTAAAACAAGGTCAGTGAGTCAAAGAGATGTAGTATCAGAAGATATCTCTGAGTATCATGTGGTTCTCTTTAAACCCCTTTTAATTCTTACTGGTCAACAAGGAGTTATTCAATATATACCATCTTTTGATGCCAAAAGACATCTTCCAAAGAGAAGTGTACCATGATGTAATAACCAGGATACTAAGAATATCTGATTTGGCTGAAATTGTTTTTAAGAACTTACACAATACAAACAAAAATAAAAATAGATCCAAGTCATTCACAGATAATCATTGTGATTTTCTTAATGTAAAATATAGATCATCTAAGCTGCATCAGTCTTAAAGGGAGAATATGTGAGAAAGACAATAAGAATATTATTTTATGTTTGATTTATTTGAAGATCTGTCTGCCACCAATTTAATTATCTTGAACAGAGATTGAAACCAGAAATACATGAGTAAAACCTTTCAGTTCAAGTAAGATAGTAATAAAATGCAAGATTTTACTCACAAAAAAAGTCTTGAAGCCAAAAGATTGCATTCACTTAGAATTGCATGAAACATATAGCAGCCAATTAGAAGCAGAAAAAAAAAAAAAAAACTCACACATTCATAGTAATGAGAAATGGCTATTCAAAAGAAGAGACCTAAGGAATAAAACTGAACTCTAACGTTATTCAGACAAGAGGAAAGTAACCCCCAGAGCCATAACTGTTTCTTAAGACCTCACCATATTAAAATTAAATATAATGTTTTTGGTGTATTTTGCCAATACTGAAGGATGAAGAAGCTATTTAGTATTATCCATTAAACAAAAGAAAATATATTTTGAAGAGAGTTTCCTCAGAAAACCAATGAAATGTACTGTTAGTTCTTAAATGGATGAAAATAAGAAAATATGAATGAATGTGAAAGAAAAAGAAATGCAAAGAGCAATCTGTCAGAAATTAGAGGATTATGGGGTGCCCAATTAGATCAGCACAACCGTGGAAACCTCTCCACTTCCTGCACTTGGAGAGAACATCCTGACAGAGTCGACCTTATGTAGAATACTCTTATGTATGCAAGGCATTCACTAAATCCATGAACGAAGATCTAAAATAGCAAAGGAACAAAGGCAGGCAGAGAGCACACCTCTCTTCTGCTGAAGACAAATGAAGCCCTCCATGATAGAGGGGAACCCCTGTGGGGAACAAGAGTCCATTAGAGCAGAGAGGAGAGAAGAAGTTGTGTGAGGGGAACCAGAAATGAAGACATGTTATGATATTTAATCTTGATAAAAGCAAATACGATTCACCAATGCATTTTAAACAGGGGAGGACATGACCAAATCTGTGTTTACAAAAGGGCAATCTGTAGGTAGAATGAAAGTGGAGGTGGAGCTTTGGGAAAGCCTAGGAATGCGTTTATGGTTGAGGCAGTAATGCAGTGGCAGCATAGAAAGAGATGAAGGTTTGGATAACCAGGCTGAAGTGTAGAGAAGAGACAGAGTGACTCCACTGGCTGTGGTAGTGAGCTATGCCTGACACTGAGGTAGTGAACATGCAGACAGAGTGGAGGTTATGAGTTTAGCTCTGGAAATGATGATTTTGAAGAAGCTTTACGACATCCATCAACTAATGGAAGTAGTTGGACATACAAGTCTGGAGCTTAAATAATGGGCTAGATATATAAATGTGTTCAAGATACTGCTGGGTCCACTGCTGTACACCTGTAATCTCAGCTACTTGGGAGGCTGAAGCAGGAAGATTTGCAAGTTCAAGGCCAGCCCAGTCAACTTAGCAAGTCCTTCTCTCAAAATAAAATTTTACAAAGAGCCAGGGTTCTAACTCAATGTTAGAGGAACACTGAGTTCAATGCCATCACAAAGAAAAACTATATATCCATACATATACATATATATGTATGTATGTACATGTATGTGTATATATACATATACATATATATATAAATATATTCTATATGTGTGTGTGTGTGTGTGTGCATAAATTGGAGAAATACTGCTTATGTTCCCTCTTAAGGTGACTCTTTACCTTAATTTAGTTACCTCTAATAAGGCCCTATTTTAGCAGTCTGCTTAGAACTAGTACCAGTTATTACACCAAGCAATCAGAAAATTTTCTGAACTGAAAGAAGAGAATTTTGATGGAGTTTTAAGTGAATTTATAATTGGGCAAGCATAGGCCTTGAGCAAATTTTCTGTATATCACACCAAAATTGTCTCTACATGACACCAAAACCCATTTCTGAATCTAGCAAGTGCTAGCCTAAAGACCACACAAGAAAGAAGAGTAAGAGAACTGTGGAGAACAGAACTGCAGCCCCCAGCTTACAACCCCCTACATATGAAAGCTGTTCAAGAGAGATATTGCATTTCATTATTGTTCAAATCAAGGTGAGCTAAATTCTTATTATTTGTAGCCCTTAAGGCATTATAACTCCCCAAATACCACTTCCACTTTAAAATGACACATGACTAGGCATGACTAACTTCATGGACACATCAAATGACACACAGTTCATGCAACTTATCTCCAAGTTTTGCAGAGAATATTCCAGTATGTCTTAAATTTTTAAACTAAGGAGTAGCATTAAAGCAGAAAGTAACAGAACCCTGTGTTTTATCAGACTTACCTTTCATCATTTTTCACACATATGATTTACCAAGACAGATGAGGGAAGTTCCATTTTCTGTCCTTCAGGGATTATCTGCATTAGCATCATTATTATTGTAAACCTGTATCATGTACATTAGTAGGATGAGGTGGTTAAGGTCCCTATAAATCAAATTGTGTCACAGACCCCATTATAGAGTTGACTTCTCCCTGGGTAGCTTAATAATGGTATTCATCTGCCCTGCCAAGTGAAGGCAAACTTTTAGGATTGATAGATACAAACAAAAGAGGGTTAGCAAAATCAATAACCATGTCCCAAGTGCTATGGTTTTTTATTAATTTGGAAGTGAAGGAAATTACTTCCAGAAAAGAAGTAGCATTAAGGTCAATATCTGATAACTATATTTTAATCCATAGCAATCCCTAGATGTCATCAACATTTCTGTGCTAGCTTCCATGAATTAAATGGGAAGGTGATAGAAGTTAGCATGTGCAATTGATTGTTTTAATACTCCACCCTTCTCTGTATCCACATTCTTTTAACATATAACTTTGTATTTCTTACCTAAGGCATATAATCTGTTTTCCCAATCCCTGGATCTGGAATGGTCTTGTGACTTCTTTTGGCCAATAGAATGAGACAGAAGTGACTGTGCACCAGCTTTGAACATAGTCTCAAGGGAACATGTATGTTTCTGCTTGCCTTTTCTCTTGTTCCTTTCAATGGGAACATGCCTATGCCAGCAGGCATGAAGAAAAGACATATGGCAGATTTGAGTGACTTCAGTCCTCCAAGCCTAAACATCCCTAAATCAGATGATAGCCATGTGCCACACAGACATGTGAGTCACCATATTCCAAATCAGCAGAGTCATCTAGCTGATCCGTAGATTTTCTGAGCAATAACAGTCAGCATCAGCTCAGTCAAACCCAGAGAACATAAGTCTCAGATCCTGACCCACCCAGATGATTATTACTATTCGATACTGAAATTTTGAAGCTTATTTATAGCACACAGTAGCATGGTTTTACCAAAGTTTAAGTGACACACCATGCTTTCATTGTCAGGCCTTGTGTGTTTGCAATGATTTCAACAATACCCAATAGTAGTAGGGTTTGTTGTTTTTTTTTAAATGTAGTATTCTACTAGTTAGGAATAGAGATCTCAGAGATCTTTCATTTGAATATTCCTACTGCAAAAAGTCTTATTTTAGGAGTCAGGATGTTAGTGGAATAATGAAGAGAATTTGACAGTTGCCATGAATTTTTACTTGAACTCTTTTGAACTTTGAACTACATATGGCCTACCTCTTCATGATTGTGGCAAAGTCATCTCAATGCAATATGTCTATATGTCTAATAGCTAGATTTATAATTTTTTTCAATGAACTTGTTTTCTTTCTTTTCTTTTTCTATTTGCTTGTTTGTTTGTTTATTTATGATACTGGGGATAGAATCAAGGAGCTCTACCACTGAACTGTATCTTTTACTTTTATGCAAGGTCTTTCTAAGTTATTTGGTTTGGCCTGGAATTTGTCATCCTCCTATCTCAACCTCCCAACTAGTTGGGATTATAGGCAAGATGCACTGCATCCACATAATATACTTGTTCCTTATCCCTTATTTTCTATTTCAATAAATGCCACTATCGCCCTTAAATTTTCTTAAGCCTGGCAGTAGGTATCCTCTTGAACTCTTTCCTTTCCCCCATCTCCAAATCTAGCCGATCACAAAATGCAACATACAGTAAAAATATCAAAATCTGTTTGCTCTGCTCTATATTGGATGATCTACCTTGATCCAAATAACTTATTACTATATCTCATTTGAGTACTTAAACCTGTCACCTAGCTCCCCAACTTGTACCAACAGGTAATTCACTGGATGGTCATGGCCCACTTCCCAAAATCTAATCAAAGCTTCAGATACTAGTTCAGGCATGACAAGAACCAGAGAAACTTTGGAGAGCTTGGCAGCAGGCATGGAGTGGCCTTTCCCTCTGGTAGTACAATACTGGGATTCATTGACCCTGCCATTTTTCCTAGCTACTGTCACTCTGTTCAAGATATAAAGCCAAGACAAAGAGTCCAATTGGCTTAATTTGGGTCACTCGTACACCCTTGGCTAGGGGAATGCAAAACATCTTACTGATTATCTCATCTAAAAGAAAATCAAGATCCTATTAGCAAAAGAACAAGAGACTGAATGAAGCATGGAAAAATCAACAACATTTTCAACTCATCTGGCATATCTGATTCTTCTCAAACCTTCATATTTTAACTGTCAGAATCTCTGTTAATCTGTTTATACCTTTATCACAGAAGTCTGACAATGAAAATTGATCTTTCCATTTTCTTGGAAAATGATTTCCAAGATCATTTTCTGACCTTATCTTTAAGTGGTTTCAGTACACTGGCTTCAGAGAGAAGTCTTCCTTCATCATGGTTACACAATGGCTTTGTTCCTTGATGCACATAAAATCAGACATTCTAGAACTAAGGATTTTCTACTCCTACCTCCCATCCTCACAATTTGCCTAACGAGCAGCTTTGCCTCTGCATTTCATGGATTGTTAGTTTCCCATCCTGGAATATGGAATGCAGTCTCATTCACATACATCTGATAATCAGTCCTCATATCCCTTATTCTCTAAGCAAAGTATATGGTAGTTCTCTCTGTTATAGGAAAAGAGAATTGGAAGAAATGAAACTACAATTCAGAACCAGCTCAAATAGAGAGAGAGCAGAGATGTGTGTGTGGATGTAGGTATTAGAGGAAAGGTGGTTATTGTAACAATATACACAAGATTTCTCATGGAGAGGAAAGAAATACTAAGTAATAACATTTTAGGAAGTAAACTTCAGCAGCTAAAATTTATATGCTTACTTTCCTGCTTCACTGTTTATCGCAGATGCTCCGTACATACCCATTAATTCCACATGCTACCAAGTAGAAGATAAGGTAATTCTTGATGTTTCTTCCCAATTTCTGAAAGAGGATTTTTGCTGGTTCAGGGATTTTCATTTTTTATTTTTATTTTTGTGCTTTTTCCTCCATGGTGGTCTCCATCTACATATGAACCATTTCTTTGATCAGCAAGGTTGTAGGCCAGAGGTAGGAACCTGTCACAGAGCTCTAGGATATATAGCTTTGGTAGTTGTTTGATGGCCTTCTTTGAAGACCTTTTTGTGCTAACAGAAGCAGTGTGTCCAAGACAGTGAATCTTAGCTGACCTAAATCAAGCACAGTATTTTGCCAGTAGGTGTTTTGGGCATGTTATCCAAATATGCCCAATGAGATAAGCAAAAACCTATTGAGCAATTATGGGGGATATTTCTACTGCAAAGCAAAGGAATCCTAAAAAAAATAATATTCTGTCTGTTTTTTCACTAGATATTGTCCAGAACTACAAGATCTATGTCCATAAAGGAACAAGCCTAAGGACTAAAGTGATGCTCTGATCATGTTGGAGAGAATTTTATCCTTTATTATCTTATTGATGCATTGATTTAATCTGCAAGTGTCCTACTAGGAAATCTTTTTGGATAATAATCTCTGCATTAATCTACTCCCCTGACCTAGGGGGGATTGAAACGAAGGTCGCTCTACCACTGAGCTAAATTCCTGTTCTTTTCTAATTTTTAATTTTGAGATAGTCTTACTAAGTTTCACAGTCTGGCTTCAAACTTGTGATCCTCCTGCCTCAGTCTTCCAGTAATTGAGATTAAGCTACTTTTAATTTTTATTCTATTAATCAGAGTTGAAAGATCTTAATATAGCAGAATTTCTGTTTTTTGGGAGCTTGGGTAGGAATGATAATCCAAGACATGTCTGATAGAAAAGTGTAAAACATGGCGCTTAGTTGTATGCCTTGATATGTACAACTGGATATGATTATCTCTGCTTCTTGGGAGATACAAATCAGCACTTTGGATTCTTTAATAAGTCCCTGAGTGATTTAGCCATCGATGAAGACACCAATGTTCATAAAACCATTGAACATAATTAGTAATGTCTTCTAAAATTTAACTCTAGCATTCATTTTCTACCTTGTTTACTTCATAACTATAAATTAAGGCTATGTCCTGAATGTGAGATCACAGAAAATCTAAACATAGCAAATATTGCATACTGACATTTCCTGCTATTATTTTATTTTATTCAATGACCTTTGGGGTTCACCTATATTTTGTGTCTAGATTCTGAATACTAGTGGGAATCAGCAGCATTCTTTAGGGCTGCGGTTGCTCAGGGGTAGAGTGCTTGCCTAGCACATGTGAGGCACTGGGTTCAATACTCAGCACCATGTAAAATTAAATACATAAAATAAAGGTATTGTGTCCATCTACAACTCAAAATATTTTTTAAAAAGGAGCATAGTTTAATAGAAAATTCTTATAGAAGTATGAAGAGGTTATCATAACTTCCTCAAAATGGCAGCCTTCTGCAAGACAATATCTTCCCAGCTACATTGGGTATATTATAGTAAATTTTAAGTTTAAAAAAATTAAAATAAATAAATATTGATGATTTTTCTATCTTATACATGGAGAAAATGGCATTGGAAAAATAATGGCTTTTCCAAAGTGATAGAAAATCAATGGAAGAGCAAGAATGTCTTTATCCTTTAATGTTTTGCAATGAATACTTTCTTACCTTCTGTACACTTATAATTGGAGATGAGTTCCATTAATTTTTATTATTCAATTCTTTTGTTATATTTAGGAGGATTGCATATATTTTGATTCTACAATTTAGATTTATTTTTGCCAATTTGCCCATCACTCTTCCTATTTCCCCATTTCTACACATTGCTACTGACTAGAAAGACACTTTGTTCTTTTATAACTTACAAAAATTTATTCATAAAAAAGCAATTTTTAAAAATCAAATGTGTTTTCTGCTCAGTCTGGGGTATCATCATCACTTAGATAGCTTATTTATTTAGAACCAGCTTCCTATATAGATTTGATGCATGAAACAAGTGCCCTGAGGTAAAAGTTTACTTTTGTAATTTGACTAAATTGTTGCTAGTATAGACAACTTCTCCTCTCACTACAAATAAATGAGAAAACTGGCTGTCTGGGGACTGGGGGTTTAGCTCAGTGTAGAGTGCTTACTTAGCATGCCCAAGGCCCTGAGTTTGATCCCCCACCACCAAAAACAAACAAAACAACTCATAAGATCCCAAATGTTGCTTTTTCTATATAATCAACTAAAAACAAATAAACAGGCATAACTTAAAGAAAGGTCTTTAATTGAATCTTCTATATATAAAGCACTAAAGAACTACTATATCTATGGAAAAGGGATTTAGAAAATTCCCACCTACCAGACTGGATGGCCAAGGTAGGGTCACAAATTGCACTGAGCCAAGGGGGAGAAAATGTCACAAGTAATGAGGACTGCAGACGACTGGAAGCACACATGAGTATGAGATCCACAGATATTATAGCTGCTCCATCCATTTGGGTGGAAACTGTTTGATATCAATTCATAGTCATTCTCCTCTTATTCCTTACTAAGAAAATGCCTATGTTATTGGACTGGAAATATGCCCAGTTAATATAGTATCTTCTGATTACCCTGTAGTTGAATAAGTTATTACTCCTACTTAACATTTATAACTTATAACACAATAATTTAATACATGATAAATTTGGGATAGGTCTTTATTTTATATGTCTTAGAAGGCTTCTTAAATGGCAATAAGCTCATTTCTTCCCTCTAACTTTCCCCTACTTCTTCTCTTCAGAAAGAATGGCATAATATAATCTCTAAATCAAAGAAGGGAAACTGTTAATAACGCTGGTAGAGAGAAAATAAACTCTTTATATACCACTTCACATCATATTGTACGAGATAAAAACATACAATGCTATTTGTCAGTTTCAAAATAAACATAAAATATTTTAAAATCACAAAAACATAGAAGCATAGATGCCTACTATTTAATTTCTAAAACAGTAGAGGAAAATGAGGCATAAAGAAATCTAATTGAATACAAGGTAAGAGAGAAGGCTGAAAGAAGTAAAATGAATGAAAAACATGATAATACAAAAATCATAAAACAAGGTAAAATGATAGAAATATTTTAAAACATCAGTAAGTAAAATACATATTAATGGGTTAAACTTGTCTGTTAACAGATGTTCTCAGCTTGAATAAAAATAATAATAATACCAAGATGTATTCATTTTATATTAGATACATGAATTGGATGGCAAAAGGCACAGAGTAAAGAGCAAAGGTATAGATATATGTGTGGATATATGTGTGTGTGTGTCTATATATATATATATATATATATTCCCTGGTACATGCATATGTATACACCAGGGGAATGGTATCCAGGAGAAAGATGATGTGGGGCTATTAATATTGCAAAAAAATGGGTCTTAACATAAAAGAATTATTCTTGGATGTGATGGTGTCACTACATAATAATAAAAAAAACAATATGCCAGGAATATTTATCAATATGAACTGTAATAATTCAATAATTCCAATATATATAACATTAATTAATAGAATTTTAAAAGCAATTTAAAAAATGGTCAACTATTTTGAAATAGCATCATGATTATCTTAGAAACCAAGTGATTAAGCAGAGAAAAGAAACATCAAGGACGTAGAAAAGTTGGATGTAATAATTAACAACCTTTTAAAATAAATAGCAAATATTCATTCTTAACGGGCACTAAGAAACATTTTCAAATCTAGTATAGACCATCTCTATATTATACCTAAATCTCAAAAGAATCAAGGGAAAAAAATAAAAAGCCCTCTTTCATATGTAATCATAAAAACCTTAACATCAAAACAGAAAACAGTATGAAAAAGATAAATTTTATCCAAACATCATCTATGTTCATGACTCCAAAATTCTTGAACAAGTTATTAGCAAATTCAGCAATAAACAAATAAATCATATTTTGTGATCAGGTAAATTTTATCCCAGGAATGCAAGAATAGAGTAACATTAGAAAATATATTAATGTAATTTATTACATGATGAAGGTAGAAAAGCCATTTGTTCACTCAGTATTTGCAGAAGATAGAATTGAAAAAATGCAATAATTCATTGCTAAAAACAATAGCAACAACAAAACATTTGAGGCAAAGTACTGTTCACATGCAATGGTCTCACTCTGATAAATAATTTAAAGGTGAAGCATCAGAAATTATCCCTTTAAAATCAGGAGAGATACAAGGTGACTTATTCCAACATTTTCTGGAGCTACAATCCAATTTGAGGTTCTGAGGAAAATAGGAAGAAATGAAACTTTAAATAACTAGATAATATTTGTACAAAGACTATTACAACTAATAAGAGTTGATCAAAATTGCAGGATTCTGCACATTGAGAGAGCATTTCTATGTAACAGCAACAATCATTTAGAAATTATATGTAAACACAGAGCTCATTCATATTAACAGGATGAACTTCAGGAACTTGGGAATAAATCTAACAAAGTAAGCATAAAACATAAGCATAATAAATTAGTGTATTTCATTGTTCAACAAAAAAGTTAAATATACAGATGCCATAGTTTTATAGAAGCCAATATGCTGATCCTAAAATTTATATGGGAAAGTAACTAAGAGTAATCAAATTCATTTTGAAGAGGGAAAAGAGTGTGAAGACCCTACAAATTAAGAATATTTGTTAGGCAACTCTGGTAATTGTAGTAAACTCCTCTGTTGTCTCAAGTTCTCAGAGATGGTTTTTACTGGCAATGATGGTACCTGGAACTCATTGTTGATTGGAGAAGTTTTCTGTAGGATTGCCCTTGGGCAATTGAGCTGCCCTGAGAGGAGAGGTATGTGGGAGTTAACACTGTTGCTCAAGGCAGTCTAGAGCAACACCTTCTGTTGCAGAAAAGGGAAAGTTCCAATCCTGTGCTCCAGGCAGACAGAACCTACACTGCAACTCACATTGCAGAGATCTTTGAGGGATCAGGGAAGGCAGCCGCGTCTGAAAGCACATTCTTACTTTTCTGTTTTCTTCACTACCTCACAGGTTTCTCTCGAAAGTGTACCCTTAACAAATTCCTTGAGCAAGATTCCTCATTTCGTTCTCTGCTTTTAGGGAACCTTACCTAAAACAGTGTCAAAAGACAAAGTAACAACAAATATAGCTTAAAGATTTTAATTGGCTTTTATTTGTGGGTCTAGAATTCTGCAATACTTCATTCCATAAAATAGAGCGTGTTCCAATGACCAGAGCAGAGGTTGGTATTCGAGGTAGGGAGCAGCTTAAGAAGAAATAAATAGCCAAAGTTACTCTTCTTATAAAGATTCAAACACAGGGCACTCCAGCTATTTGAGGCTTTGGGATATTATCTTTCATGTTCCTGACTTCTTAGAAGATCGGATACACAGTTTTGTTTTGGTGATGTGAAACTTTATCATAGAGAGCTCCATTTTGGTTTGGCCTGTTGGGCCCAGTGTAGGAGCTCAGTTCAAACTAATACTTCCTATAAAATTAACAATAGAAACCAAAATGTGCCTGAGACAAAAGGATTACATTTGAGGAATCCTGGCAATTGAGACCCAGTCTCAATAAATAAATAAATAAATAAATAAATAAATAAATAAATAAAAGAAAAGGGCTGGGGATGAGGCTCAGTGGTTAAATGCCTGTGGGGTCAATCCTCAGTACCAAAAAAATTAAAAATAAAATAATAATTAAGTGTGGTATTAGCACATGGAGAGGCAGTTCAAATAATGGTGGGAAAGTAAATTTGTTAACAACCCATTTTCAAAAGCAAAATTGAAAATAAAAAAAAGCAAAATTGAAGAGGTACATAACCTATAACCTATTTTCAGGAATGTCCCCAAGGGGATCCTTACATATGTGCCTAGAGACATAGTGTGAAGATATTCACTGTGGGATTGTTTACAACAGTAAAAAACAGAAAGGAGCTTAAACAGCTGTCAGTAGATAAATTGTAGTATACTCATATTACACAGAAGTTTAAATAAATGAATAATCCAATTTTGATGTGTCAACATGTATAAATGTCAAGAAGATAATGTATATTAATGAAAGTTGAAGAAAGGCAATTTTTATTAAAAAATCTTAAGTGTAGGTAACAAAACCAAATGATATATCTTATTTATAGATAGATGTATACACACATATATATGTGCATATACAAGATACATGTGTAACATTAATACTATATAGCACATATCAGGAAGAATACACACTGTGTCAGATGTGATGTGTCTGGGAAAGAAAGGGTGCAAGACTGAAGAATACAAGGGGTTTAAACTAGTTTTAATTTTTACTTAAAAAATGTTTACAAATAATTTGGGAAATTTGTTGAATTTGCAAAAAGATACATGTGCATGTATTACTTTGTTCTCTGTGTTTTTCTAAATATTTAAAATATTTTCTGATAGAAAACAAATTAAAAGGAAACATGGAATTCAAAATGTGACATTCCAAGTCCTGTTTTAAACATAACACTTGAATGGAATGTTTAGTCCTATTCTTGAAGCAATTGTGAAAAATATATTCCAATATTCATCTTTCTATGTTTTGTTCTCTTTCTTATAGCTTCTTAGAAAAGTAGGAATACAGCTTGCCATCTTTCCTTGGAATTTCTGCATTTTTCTTTTTACTTCATACCCTTCTTTTTCCTTCTCTCCTTCCTTTACCTCCTTCTCCCTCCATTTTTTCTTTCCTCCCTTGCCTTTGCTTAAGGAATAATAACAATCTCCATGCCTAATATTTCCCTAACATTTTTCATAATATCTAGGTTCACCAGATAAAATGTAAGAAATCCAGTTAAACTTGAATATCAGATACATAATAAAAGTAGTATAACTATATTCCACATATTCTACATATTGAATGGGATATATAGGAATGCTGGAAAGTAATTTTTTAATTTCAATTATTTATTTCAATTTTTTAATTTCAATTATTTATTTCAATTTTTTAATTTCAATAATTTTTAATTTCAATTATTTTCAAGTAATTGAAAATTCAAATTATTTCCTAAAACTGTCAACTCTACTGATTTCACTTTATCATCATTGTAGTTTATTAATATAGGTCATCTATCTCACAAATATTTTAAATTTTTACATGCCTAAACAGAATAGATCTGATAGTCTTCTCATCCTAAATCTGAAGAACAAGACTATTTATCAAGGATACATGTTATCAATACATTTTTTAAAGATGCTAGTATCCTTCCAGTTATAACACCAAGGATGCAATTTTCAGTGATTCTAGCATAAATTTCTTTTTTCTTAAGTACAAGATGCCCAGAATCATAAACTAGTTTTAGACTCTGGTAACTTTGAAGTAAGTCCTACAGATAGTCCAAATTTTACTTTTGAGTCTCTGCAAATGAATTATGTGAGTGTTCCCCTATCTGGTCTTCTAAGATAACAATTTTTCCTCTGAAATGATCATTTTTTCCCATATTCCATACTTACCTTGTATTGTTTCTTTGTCTAAAGAAGGAAGAAGAGGAGGAGAAGAGAGAGGGAGAGGGAAAAGGAGAAGAAGAATCACTTCCCACTTTACTCTGTTTCCATCCATTTTCCTTCTCTAGTTCTCTTACGGAGATTGTTAGTCACTGATCAGGTGGAAAAGAAATATTATTAAACAAGAATGACGAAGTGGAGATCATTACTGGTTGGTTAACTGAATGAAGAAAAGAATGGTCCGAAGAGATGGACATTATAATTGTCCTTTACTAACAACAATTTGCAAAGAAAATAATAAAAATAATTTAAATTATTCATTTTTAAAAAATAGCTTTATGGTCTGTTTCTATCTTTTCAAGTGAACCTTTTCACATTTCTTCTATGGAGGTGCTCTGAAAACTGCCCTTCTTACAGAGTAATCCCAATTTGCCTTAAAATGACCTGCACCTTAAGAAAAATAGGAACCACTATGATATTAGAGTAGTAGTATCTTGACTGCTTCTTCCCCTTGTAAGTACCTTTCCTTTTTGTAATAAATAAATGCTAGGGTCTGAATGCTTGTCCCCCCACAGTACTATGTTGAAATCCTCATCTCAAGGCGATAGATTAGGAGTGGGGTATTGGGGAGACAATTAGGTCATAAACTCAGAACCCTTGTAACTGAGTTTAGTCCTTGTAGTGGGGACCTCCCCGCCGCAAAAAATAGGTCACTCTTTCCACCATGTGATATGCAGAGAGATGATACCACCTATCAACCAGAAAGTGGGACCTCACCAGACACTGAATCTTCTGGTACCTTGGTCTTGGGCTTCCCAGCCTCCAGCACTATGAAAAATAAATTCCTGTTGTTTTTAAGCCACCCAATTTATGATATTTTGTTATAGTAACCCAAATCAACAGAAAAACTAAATAAAATGACAAACTTATTAGAAATCTTTTATTTTCAAATCATTTTTTATTTCTGTAGGATAAACAATTTGAAGTAAGAACAATATGGTAATTTGTTATTACCTATGATCTACTTGTTTTCCTTTTTGTTTTTACAAATTTTTAATTATAAGATCAAATTAATTCCTAAGTAAATTAAAAGAAAACAATCACATATATTATATAAATAGCATATATAAATACATTTTATAAAATCACATATATATGGATTTTTAACATGTAGAAAACATCTTCCCTTCCCATTAAATATTCCATCACATTTTTTCAATAGTTTTCTAGTGCTGTATTATCTTTTAAAAATGAAAGCTTGACTCTTTTGAAAGTTACTCATCTTTTGAAACTCTGAACTTTTATCTATAAAATAGAATTTGTGGAGAGAGGCAACTAAGGCTGAACTGTGATGGAGTGTCTATGAAAAAGAACATGTTCTTGTCAGGGTAACTAATTCTACTGAGGACTGGAGGACGGTCACAATGTGAAACTATGTTTTACAACTCCAGGGATAAAAATCAGTGAAAGGAAAGGTGAAAATGATGAAAGTCAATGTGGTGACACTGTTAAAGATTTACCTCAATGTGCCTTTGTTGGTTAGAACTCACTGTGCTGCCTGCAAGAGGAAAAAAATTGACTCATTTTATTGCACTCATCTGTCATAGATAATACCCTGTACAAAAGGGTGGAAGGAAGGGGTGAACTTATAATCAGTCTGTATACACATACAATAGGAAGGCAGTCTGGAAGCCCAGCAGGCCTGGGAAATGAGTGACTGTCATAGAGAGGACAGTGACACTCTGCTGAGATCAGTGAGCATGAAGCTCCAAAGAGAGGGGAAGGCCAACTTGATCTTTCTTTTGTGCACACTGTTAGGTGTGCTAACATGCACCTTCGGACTTGGTGGGGAGTCACAGTCAATTGCCAAACAAATGCAACACACTCTGCCACCAATAGGCAGGAGAGACTTGTCGCCCTTTGAAGGATTCCACAAGATAATGTGGTCCTCCTGTAGCAGTGATGGATGAAGCCCAATTCTGTCTGACCAACAGGGCAGATTTCCAAAACCGCTGAGATCAATGCCAGTGTGCCTGATGCAGGTGTTAAAAACAAAATTTCTAGCAATTTGTGAGAAGACTATTATTTTTAGGCAATGCCCTTAACTTTATAGCTACTAGAGCAATAAAGCGAGCAAAATGTTTTTCTTATGAATGTCCCTTGTTTTATCACATTCTTGAGAATTTCCATGATTTGAAAGACTGTAGTAGTTCTCCCCCTCTCACGTTCTGTATATTACACACGTACTTTCTTTTACAACATAAGGTTATGGTAAGAAATTCTGCTGTCAGGCAATAGTATCTAGGAATGTTAATGCATTTTATGATAAATAAAATAGGGTTAGTTTCTCAATATTTGAATAGTTTCTTTTCCTCTAATGATCATCTTTCAGCCCATCTTAGTCTGTGTGGTTAAGTCTACATGAAAGTACCTTAGCCTAGGTGACTTATAAATAATAGAAATTTATTTCTCATGGTTCTGGAAGTTGGGAAGCCAAGATCTAGGTACCCATAGATTTAGTGTCTAGTGAGAGACTGCTTCTCATAAATGGTGCCTCCTTACCACATCCTCACAGGGCAGAGGGTGAATGAGTCCCCTTGGGTCTATTTTATAAGGGCACTAATTCCATCAGGCAGCACTCTTATGGTCTAATCACCCCCTAAAGGCCACTCCTCCTATACTATTGCATTGGAGATTAGATTCCTATCTGTGTCTATTGGGGGAGGGAAATAACATTCAGGCCCTAGCACAGCCTGTCCCCTAATACTCAAGTTACTATCACTTAGCACTACCCAGTGTTCTCGCTCATTCCATTTTGCACAGTTCTGGGAGCCCCAGACAGCATGGTGTTCTCTGAAGGGACTTCATATTTGCTCCATTGTTTTCAGATTCCATATCTATATGGATGAGATTCATCATCACAGAACGAAAGGTGGATATCTAAAGTACTTTTCATTAAAGGAGTGGTGACCCCCTCTCTTTAAATTGCTGTCATCTCTAACCGAGAAACTTCTTGCTCTTTTCCATGTCTTTGTGGTGACTTGAGATTCATCTGTCTCCTGCTGGAGACTTCTCCAGTGAAACCACGCTTCCCTTGTTGTGATGGCCCAGTTCAAGGACACACTATAGATAAGATACGCATCAAAATTATCAATAGAGAAATTACCTGATTTTTTTAGAACTGTACAAATTCCTTTTATAAGCCATTTTCAAATGTTCCAACCTATATTCCACCAGCCAAACTGACCATTTAATGCACTACATATTTCTCGACCTTCCTGTAGTACAAAACAGACAAAGGAGTGTCTGAATCTACACTGCACAAAACAAGATGACAAATCAGATATAATTTCCTTCTTTTTGTTTTTGAGGAAAATGTTTAAAATTCTTAAAGGAAAGTGTTTGGGGAATGCTGTTGTCAGAGAAGCAGCAGAGGATGCATTTATCCAGCCTATCATCGGGATAGGACTCCTCAGAGAGGCTGGCGTGGAGTCAAGTTTTTGATAAGGGAATACATGTGGCTTTGCAGACAAGGATTAGAAAGCTATTCTGAGCTTGAAGTAGAGCCATTCTTTGACAGGAATAAGAGAAAGGAAATAAAAAGGTGGCGAGGGTGAATGGTTTCTCTTTACCCCTTGGATCTCTCATTGTCCATCTGACAAATCATATCTATTCCATTTTCCAAAGCTCTCCACGAGGCTTAGGAAAACAACTGAAATCAACTCACATTACTCTGTCTGTCACACAACAGGCCGCCTCTTCTTCCCCAGATGCATCTTACAGTTTATGCAAACGTTAATTTATTGTGAATCCACTGGGTGGAGAGCATGGGCATTTCGTACCTCATGGAGAATATATCCCATTCTCCACAAACATACTACATATTAAGTCATGCACACCCAAAGGCTCTGAGAAAGGTAGGGCTGGTAACATTCCATACACTGAAGTCTTAGTTCTGTTTCTGATATATCCTGATTATGTCAGGTTTGGGCCAGTTATTTCTACATTTCAGTGTTCTCCTTTGTAAAACAGAGATTAATAAGGGTATGTTAAGAAGGTTGTGAGGGTTAAAGAAAGTCATATTAGTGTATCCTTTAATGAAATGTTTGACACTAGCTATCAATAAGTGGTATTTTTTACTATTGTTTTTCAAATTAACATGGAAATTGTATCTAAAGGAACTTGATCATGAATTATGAGTGCAGGGAATATAATGGATGAGTTCAAATTTTAACACTAATTATCTGTGATTTTAGGAAAGCTACTAAAATTTCTCTTTTGTACTGGAAAAAGAGAGATCAGACAGTACAGTCTGAATATATGGAAATAGGCACAAAAATAATTTAGAAGTAGAATATCTGGAAATAAGGATAGAAATCAACTGATAATGTGAAATTTTAAAATTTCCTGTGGTTTTCTTGATGTTCGCAATTTCAAACCTGAAATTAGGATTCCAAGTTTGTTTGTTTGTTTGTTTGTTTGTTTGTTTATTTTTATTTTGGTACTAGAGACTGAGCCCAGGGGTCCTTAAGCACTGAGCCACATCCCCAGCCCTATTTTGTATTTCATTTAGACACAGGGTCTCACTGAGTGCTTAGTGCCTCACTTTTGCTAAGGCTGGCTTTGAACTCATGATCCTCCTGCCTCAGCCTTCTTAGTTCTGGGATTACAAGCCTGCAACCCTATACCCAGCAGGACTCCAATTATTTAACAGCTATGTACTAATCAATAGCATTTCTGTCTCAAGAAAAGGAATCTTTTAAAAGTTGTTTTGACCTAACTGGTTGAACCCCACCATTCTTAACACTATGTATATTGTTGCTGGCCACTCAGGATCTTTCTTTCCCAACAGCTTTGTGATTAGCCCTTAAACAGGGAAGAGTTATTACTGCTTAGAGAAGTTTGAGATAGGACGAATATTTGGACAGTTTGTGCTTCATTAATACAAGTTTGGTTTGTTAAATCCCCAAGTATTGCTTTACAAATTCTCAGATTAAAAATTAATTACAATAATTATCAACAAATACAAAAAGTCAAGAAAATAATGAAAGCCCATCTGTCTGTCTGGCTTTGGAGAGCATAGCACAGTGGTAACAACAGAACACTGCCATCTTTTAGGTGAGCTCTTAAAGTGACTTGCTGCATATAATCATTCTTAGTTCTCGTATGCAAGATGTCCAAATTCTGTCTTAAAGTGTACATACAATGCATTCTCAGCCTAAGCAGAAATTGGTCATGTGAATCACAGAAATTCAGTGACATAGAAATTTTTTAGATGGTTGATTGTTTTTCAGTCCCTTCTTAGAAATGTCTTGTGCCCAAGGACAAGTGAAAGACTTCTTAATAGTTACTTCTATTGCTATTAAGCTTTAATCACCTTTTGACCACATGCATAGGATGATACATATTTGTGCAAGGAGGAGGAGACTTACTACCTGGAGATCATTTACGTAAGATTAAATAATCACAATTTTATTTACAATGGTCATTTCTGGCATAGAGTGATAATGTTTTTATAAACAATGTTGTTTTCACACATGACATCTCTGGGTGTCATTCTTCTACATTTGTCACATATATAAACACATGAATATTTAATTTTCCCTTAAATAAAACTAGATAATGAAAGCCATAAAGAAAAAACTAAACAAAGTAATTTTCTTAGTCAAATAAAAATAAATGAAATTTTTAAATCAGTATTTAAATGGATTTTGTGTTCATTTCCAACTTATTCTGTTCCCCGCAAAGAAGTTTTCTCAGTAATAGACACTACTAATGAAAAGGGAAACTAATAAATACGTAAGAAACAACTTATTATCAGTTTGCATATATTTAAATGCTAATGTTGGAATGCAAATGAATCTTCAAAATCAGCTTATTAAGTTAAAAAAAAGATTTTCCATACAGTTATAGAAAATATTAACAGGTAATTAATACCTATATTTCTAATACTTTATTTTTAATGTTGACTTAATTTTTAAAAACTTATTCATTGATTGGTATAATATCCAATTGGTGAGCTGGGGTTGTAGCTCAGTGGTAGAGCGTTTTCCTTGCCCATGTGAGGCACTGGGTTTGATCCTCAGCACCACATTAAAAACATTTAAAAAACAAAAAGAAAAATAAAGGTATTGTGTCCAACTACAACTAAAAATATTTTTGAAATAAAATAAAAACGTGCTTCTCTTTAAAAAATATCCATTTGGTTAAATATATAATTTTTACATCAAATATAGACTGCATAATTTATATCTAACTTGCCATGAATATTACCTTCATTGAAGTTTTGAAAATTAAGTGGTATAGATTTTTTTGTTTGTTTTTGTATATTTGTTTTTTGGTAGTGCTGGGAAATGAACCCAGGGACACTTTACCACTGAACCACATCTCCAACTCCCCCCCACTTTTTTGTTCTGAGACAGAATGTCACTAGGTTACTTAGGACCTTACTAATTTTCTAAAGCAGGTCTCAAACTTTCAATCTTCCTGCCTCAGCCTACAGAGTCGCTGAGATTATAGGTATGCACCACTGCACCCAACAAGTGGCACAGTTTTAAAGAACCAGTAGAAAACCAAAAGGATAACCAAAATTGAATTAGTTACCCAAAAGGCTTCTCCTGCTAAAGTGTAACCAGAGTAAAAAAAATTAAACAAATAGTTCGCAATATATTACTGAGTTTGCTAAACATAAAGGAAATTCTTTAAATGAGAAAAAGTAGCTAAGTGAAAGTAGAGCAGGGAGCAGTAAGAAGTACAGGTAAAGGAGCAGGGAGATTTTAAAGGAGATTTACCTTGCAGGTGCCAGGGGTGGGGGTGTCTTCACCAGCCCTGCCATCCATGCCCAGGCAGGATTGGGACTCCTGAATCAATCATTAAATCTTTAAAGGCAGCTAAGTGATCTCACATCAGTAATGACCTCTGATATTGTAGAGTAAAAGACACCTAGCAAAAATTTCCCAGAATTTTTGCAGGTAAGTTCAATAAAATATTAGTTTACAATGAAAATTCAATAAGAAAACATAGCATCCATAAGTCATAGTCAACAGAAATAAAACCACATAATTAAGCGATCAATTTATTCAGAATCCAGAATTGTCAGATATGAGATATACATTCCCTATGTATGAACTATTTAAAGAAATAATATATGGAATGAAAAGGAGAAAAGAAACAATGAACTGTCAGCTCTCTGTGTCACACAGGCTAGGAGTAGAGAGGGAAAAGGACTATCAAAAATTGTCAGACAGCTTAAAAATAGAACTTTTGGAAATGACAAATACAATATTTGAAAATAAAAAAGGCCTGTATGGACTGTCAAACAAATTAGACATGGCTATAATTATTGAAATGGTAAATAGACAAAATAACACAGAAAGCAAAACAGGGGGAGAAAAAAGAGAAGTTAAAAGACACAAAGTACAGAATGAGAAAGTTCCACATATTCAGATATAGAGATCTGATTCACTGCATGAAACAGAATGGCTACTGTTTTTTATGTTCTATATTTTCTAATTTTTAAATTTATTTCTCAACAGACACATAAAAATAAAAGTCGATGCCTATGGGTTATCATGCGATGTTTTGACACATGTATACATTCTGTGATGCTTAAATGAGGGTAAGCATGCCTAACTAGTCAAACATTGGACATTTTTTTCCGCAGAAAAATTTCACAATCTTTTCTTCTATCTTTGTAAACTATACAGTACAGTATTTGTGGAGCTCATTAGAGACATGTATTGACACAAGCAGAAAGGACAGCAATTATCAATGAGGATGATCTAGAAAAAATAAATCCCTACATTGTAGTGAAACTAAAGACACAGAGATCCTAAGAGAATTAAGAGACTCAAATAATTTGCAAAAAAAAAAAGGACAGTTAGATTAATAACAATCCCCAAAGCAAAAATAGGAAGACACAAAAACAGGACAGTAATACTGTCCAAATTGTAATAGTAAATGAGTAGAATTCAAGCAGAATTGCTCTAGTTAGAAGGGCTAGAGCTGCTCGATCACCAGGTGTGTTTTCAGTGGTGAATCTGACATTGTCTAGACAGATTCCAGTTCTAAAAAAATGAAGAGACTTTTTTCACTGACAGACTTGTTCCAGGAAATTTCTGAAGACTGCACTTCAGGGAGATTCAAAATGACATCAAAATAACGATCAAAGAAGGAATTACAAGCAAAGAATTAGGTAAATATAAGTAAATTTAAAGAATTGTGGAATTATGCTAATGGAGATTTGAATTTGGGAATTTAAATTTGAAATGGAATTAAATTATTAAAACTCACTCCCAAAATGTAAAGCTCAAATAGTTTTATAAACACTAATGAAATGTATTTATTAGGTAAAAATTCTACTACAAAGTAAGCCCCATGATGCTAAGGTTTTACAAATGGGATCAGCCAAATTTTCAAAGAACAGACACAATTTTATATACTCCCCTCACCCCCCAAAAATAACACTCTTAATTTGTCTATGATATAAAACAATAAAAAGCATTTACAGGTGGCACACACCTGTAATCTCAGAGACCTTGGAGGCTGAGGCAGGAGGATTGCAAGTTTGAGGCCAGCCTCAGCAACTCAGTGAGACCCTAAGCAGCTTAGTGAGACCCTGCCTCAAAATTAAATAAATAAGTGAATAAAAAGAGTTGGGGATTTGACTCAGTGCTTAAGAATCTTTGATTCAAATCCTGGTACCAAAAGAGAAAGAAAGGGTTGGATCTACACCTCAGTGGCAGAGCATTTGCCTAACATGCATGAAGCCCTGAGTTCAATCCCAGAAACACAAAAAAAGAAAAAAATTGGAAACATTTCTTTGCCAAAAAAACCTCCAAAGTACATTAAACTAAAGTGGGTTCATAACAGAATATTTTAACTGATAACATTTCTAAATATAATCTACCACAAGGACAGATTGCAGAAGAAAACTCAAAAGATCATCTAAATACTTGCAGTTAACACATTTTAAAAATTGAATGCAGTTCATATAAAGAAATATGTAATGAAAATATGCAATGAAAGAAACACCATTTGAATCTGATAAAAGGCATCTACAAGAAACCCATAATAAATGTCATTTAATGGAGAAATCATTAAAAATATTAGAAACAAGTAAAAAACCATTATTTATCATCTCCTGTATTCAAATTGTAAAAGAGACCTCAGTGAAGTAAGAAGAGAACATGAAAAGTCATGAAAAATGAAAACAAAAAACTACAGACATATTTCTTGATCACAGGTTATATTCTGCATAATGCTATTTCAATCAACTATGGAAAGAACATATGATGGTGGTCCCAGAAGATGATAATGCAACTGATGAGGCTCCTATCACCTAGCTCATTGCTGCTTCTGTAACAATAGAGTGAAATGAACAAACCCACTTCACTGCCCGTCATACAAACATATGGCACAAAAAATTATTGTAGAACATAATACTCCATAATAATAATGAACAACTATATTATTGTTCTGTGCATTTACTATATTATACTTTTATCATTAGGGTATACTCTTACTTATTGAAAAATAAACTGCAGACAGGCTCAGGCAGGTCATTCAGAAAGTGTTCCAGAAGAAGGCAGTGTTCTCACAGGAGAAGACAGCTCCAAGTGTGTTTGTGCCCTTGAGGACCTGCTAGTGGGACAAGAAGTGAAAGTGGAAGACAGTGACAATGATGATTCTGAAGTTGTGTAGGTCTAATGTGTTGGTTTGTGTTCATGTGTCACAAAAAGTTTAAAAATTAGAAAGCAATGTGTAGTAAAATAATCTTACAGAATAAGGATATAAAGAATGAATGAAGACATTTTGTACAAAATGGGTTTGTGTTTTAGGCTGTGTTTTTTCAAAGTTTAAAAAGTTTAGAAAATAAAAAAGTTTCAGTAAACTAAGATAATTATTGAAGAAAAGTGTTTTAAAATTGAGTGTGGTCTGAATGTACAGTGTTTGGAAAGTCTATAGTAATGTGCAGTAATATTCTGGGACTTCATGTACACTTGTCACTCATTGACTCACCTGGAGAAACTTCCAATCTGCCATCTTCCCAGGGTAAGTAGACTTTACAGGTGTATTGTCTTTACATTTTATACTGTATTTTACCATACATCCACCAGATAGGTCTAGATACATAAATAGCATTCTGTCACAATTTTCTACCATATCAAGCACAGCAACATGCTACACAGGTTTAGCTTAGGAGTTACAAGCTCTGGAGTATGACCTACGCGTGAGAGGGCCACACACTCAGGCTACTGAAGTGAACTCCATGATACTTCCTCCACAACAAATTCACCTAATGACAAAATTGTCAAGAAAGTTTCCCTGTCACTCAGTGACCCAGACCGCAATTATCTGTGAGTGTCTTCATACCAAATCCATAGCAGTCTACAAATGATAAAGTTAATAAAGAAGTCTAAAAAAAATTAATAGGCAGTTGAATAATAAAATTTAAAAAGATGTTTAAAAAATTAACAGGTAATTGAGTATAAAATTAATATAAAACATAAATTTCCATGTCTACTTATCATCAAGCAATAATCATAGTGAAGCAGAAAACTATTCCATTCTTCAGGAAATCACTCAAGTCTTATTCTCAATGAGAATTTCTCTGACTACCTTGTTTAAAAGTACTATCCACTACCAAAACCATCAACACTACATCTTCTGATTTCCTGCTTTTTTTTTTTTCTTTCTTTTGGTACAGCATTCTTCACCATTTTATTCATCGTCCTTCTCCTTCAACTAGATTGGATAGAAAGTCTATAAGGAATATTTTTCTTTCTTCTTATTCTTAACTGCTGTATCACGTGCACCTAGAACAGACATAATAGGGACTCAAAAATAACTTGCTAAATAAATAAATAATCTGTAAAAATGTAAAAAATACATCATTAATAATATAAACAAAGTATGAAGCATTAATGAATCTAGGTAATAAAACATGCAAGAATCTTCTGGAGAAAATTATACAGTTTCTAAGGGAGACATGTGAACGGTGACAAATACCAAGTTTATAGATAGAAGTTCTCAATATTGAAACATATAATTAATCTCCAAATGGCTGTTATAAATTCAGGGCAATTTTAACCAAGTTTCAGCAGCAAATCCAATGAACTTATCAATCTGATGTTGACATTTCCATGAAAGAACAAAAGTCCACAAAAAGCAGAATCCTTATGAAGAGAAGGAAGGAAAGAGGAGAGGAAAGACTCAGGAAAAGATAAGTTAGACTGTTTGATTAAGATTTACAGTAAATAATGACTTGCTCTTAGCACAGAAAAACTAATAGAATATAGTAGGAAGATAGAGCTCATTACATAAATGGAAATTTTTAAAAATTTGTTCTTATTAGTTATATGCACTGTAGAATGTGTTTTAACATATTATTCATATATGGAATATAACTTTTCATTCTTCTGGTTGTACATAATGTAGAATTACATTGGTCATGTAATCATATACGCACATAGGAAAGTAATGTCTGATTCATTCTACTATCTTTCCTATTTCCATTCCCCCTCCCTTACCTTTATTCCCCTTTGTCCAATCCAAAGTATTTCTATTCTTCCCTATCAATCCCCTTTATTTGAGTTAGTATTCTTACATCAGAGAGAACACTCAGCCTTTGGTTTTAGGGGATTGGCTTATTTTACTTAGCATGATAGTCCCCTGTTCCATCCATTTACTGGCAAATGCCATAATTTCATTTCTACTTATGGTTGAGTAATATTCCATTGTGCATATATACACATTTTCTTTATCCACCTAGTCTGGTTCCATAGTTTAGCTATTGCAATTTGAACTGCTGTAAATATTAATGTGGCTGAGTCACTGTAGTCTATGATTTTAAGTCTTTGGGATATAAACCAAGGAGTGGGATAACTAGGTCAAATGTTGGTTCCATTTCAAGTTTTCTGAGGAATCTCCATACTGCTTTATGGAATAGTTGCACCAATTTTCAGTCCCACCAGCAGTGTTTGAGTGTACTTTTCCCCCACAGCCTTGTCTGTTGGGAGATTTGAATAAATTATAGTCCTTGAGCTATCTAGTGACAGAAGTGATGCCCCTCTTGGGAAGTCTAGGTGCAAAGGCATCACTTTGAGACTGCCCAGCTGCTATGGTAACACACTGTTCAAAGGAAAATTCTGTACCAGCCAGGGTTTATCAGTTCTTAAACTTGGGTTCAAATGTCACCTGCCTGGGACTAGAGGATTATGGTTGTAAGGGTGCAAGCTGACAGTTCTAACTGGGCTGTTTATACCCACAACTTTTCTTCTGTTTATCCCAAAGAAACTTTCTCACAATAAATCTTTTTGAAGTTTAAACCTATAAAATAAACACTTTGAGCTTGTTTGTGGTCACTGCTTCTCTATCAAGGTTGTTAATGAATCACTGGGACCCACCTTTTTCTCTATATGTGTATCTGTTTGTCTTTTCTTCATCCCCTCACCACCTGGTTTGGTTACCTGGATTAATGGCCATGCATGTTGTGGCACTTGCCAACATTTATTGTTGCTTGTATTCTTGATAATTGCCATTCTGACTGGAGTGAGCTGAAATCTCAGTGTAGTTTTAATTTGCGTTTCTCTAATGGCTGTTGAATATTTTTTCATATATTTGTTGACCAATGGTATTTCTTTTTCTCTGAAGTGCTTATTCAGTTCATTTGACCATTGTTAATTGGCTTATTTGTTTTTTTGGCATTAAGTTTTTTGCGTTCTTTAACACAGATGGAAATTTAAAACCTAACTGATGTGATATTGAAAATCACTGTGGAAAAGGGGGACTAAAACAGCCTGTGCTGAAGCATTGCTTTTCCAAATTAAAAATGAATAAATAAACTATTGCTATTAAACACAAAGGTTAATTCCAGTACAATTATGGACATAAATGTGAATGGCACATGTTAATTCATTTAGAATAATATGTAAGGAAATACATTTGGTAGAATTTTAAAAATAAGACACAATAGTTTAACCATAAAGATATTGAAGAATTAACAATATTAAAATCAACAACTTCTGTTTACCACAAAACATCACAAATGAAATGATCAGTCTGGTCACAAATTAAAAGATCAAAATTAGTGACCTATATGTAAATCAATGTAAAAAGACCCTTTAGAAAAAAAGGACAAAAGAATTCATTAATCATCATACTTTAGGAAATAATAATGGCAGATAATCAAATAAAAGATGATAAACCTCACTAGTAATCAAGGAAACAAATCAAGATGAAAACCAGATAATTTTATACACACTTAACAGTGAAAATGAATGTTAAGTGGTGGCAATGCTATGGATCAATGTGAGTTCTCAAACACTACAGTAAGTATGTAGACTGGTTGAATAATTTTGAAAAACAATTTTGTTTATGTGCATACTCTACTGCCCATAATTTCCACTGCTTCTAGGCATATGATCTAAAAATGACTGGACATGTAACATTAGACATGTATGTAATTATTCATAGCCTTGGTATTGAAAATACAAGGCAAATTTGCATGGAGTGAAGATGGATAAAGTAACTATGGTGTATTTAGCTAATGAAGCATTATAAGTTAGTTAAGGACTAGTTATTAACAATACTATAGATAAATCTTAGTAACAGTGATGTACGAAAGCCAGTTCCAGAGGCTACATGTTGTTACTATTTTCAAACTTTGTCAAAAGCAAAGATATTTTTAAAACAATATTCTTTAGCATAAAGCACACATGGAATCTCTTTGAAAACTTAACAATTAATTAGAATATAAGAAGATGGAATGGAATACAGATCTCGAGTGTGGAATTGAGAAGTAGTTCCCAGTTGGGTCAATAGTAAAGAGACTGTTGTGGTGTAGAGATTTAAATTTGGGTGATAAATTGTATGCCCATTTTGATATTATTATAATAAATAATTATAAACATTATCAATCATTATACATTTAAAAAAATTCCACAAAATTATTAAAACCCAGTGCATCAAAATAAAGCAAAAGTAATATTTTTTCAATAATGCCAACAATTGGAAGTTTAAATAAATTTCTTCATTAACTTTTTTCTAAAAGATACCAAACTTCAAGTTTTGAGAAACTCATTTCACTATGACATATATAAACTGTGTAACAATGTAAAAACTGATATTATTTACTCCCTTTTTTAGACTTCATTAAAAGTATTACAAATGACATTGATTTTTTTTAAGAAAAATATCCTAAAGACAAGTTCTTGCCACCAAATTGGCATTGTATGTACTATAGAAAGACAAACACCACTGATGTTAAGATGGTGATATATATACTTTAATACAAAAATGAAGTATAGGAAAATCAAACTGAAGAATGAAATTGAGGATTTTTTCAAAATCCTCTTAGCTATTAGTGACTACAGAAAGATTACATGTGTTTCAGTTAGCTTTTGCATTGCTGTGACCAAGAACAATTAGAGTAGGAAAAATTTATTTTGGCTCACAGTTTCAGAGGTTTAGTCCATGGTCAGCTGACTCCATAGCTCTTGGTAAAATGTGAGGCAGAACATCAGGGTGGAAGGACATGGCAGAGGAAAGCAGCTCAGGACAACAAAGAAGCAGAGAGAGCTCTGCTCACCAGGGACAAAATATAAAGCCCAAAGGCATGACTCCAGTGAATTACTTCTTTCAGTCACTCCCTCCCTGGCTACAGTTAGCATCCAGTTAGTCTACTGATGTGAATAAATCCACTGGTTAGGTCATACCTCTTATAATCTAATCATTATATCTCTGAAAATTCTTGCATTGTCTTGCACATAAGCTTTTGGGGGACACTTCATAGCTCAACCATAATAATATAAAATATTTCTATTATAGTTGCTGGCCTCTGAGAAGGCCCTATTAAAAGATAAATTCCATAAAACTTTGGAATGTATGCAAGTGGTAAATGAGATAACTAAACAAATTGTCCATAAATTCACAAAGAATGAAATGCATTGCCATACAGAGCGACAAAGATTCACAGTCTCTCAAGTCCCCAGACCAACTTCAGAAAAACAAATCATTAATCCTGCAGAAAATATATACAAAACAAAAATAACATAAAAATGCGATTAAAATGAGGTATCTTTCAGCTATATTTTATGTAGCTTTCATTATGGGGCCCTAGGTCTCCTAAAGTAGTATAATTTGGGGGCTTTGATAAACCAGTCTTTTATTTATTTGTTATGAAAATCTCCCCAAATTAACTTGCTCTCCCTTATCAAATGCTAGAGCCGGATTCCTTTGTGTTAATTATATCTTTATTTCTAAGACAGTAGCATTCTATTGCAGCCTCTTCCTAGCTTTGGAATAATTGAGTCTCTTGGTGAAAACGTTGTCCCCTCTCTCCAGATCCACTCCAAGTGAGAATGATTGTGCCTTGTATGTGGAAGGTGTTTTGCTTTGTGAACACTGTTGTGTAATAGATAATGTCTTAACCAATATGAATATTGAGGTTGAACTGCAGAGAGAACAGACTAAGTAGGGGAGCCCAGGAAAATGTCATACCATATAGTATGTTTACTGCAATACAAAAAATTATCTTTCATGAGAAGTTTTTTTTTTTTTTTGGAAGGTCCAGGATTTCTCAAAAGAGGGAAAACATTAAAAGTAAACAAATAGTAAAACAGAATCAATGAGGCAAGAATAATGTAAGAAAAGTGTAAGTTCTATTCAAAGTGTAATAAAGAAAAATGGTTATTATTTCAGGACACTGGTCCCTCAGTATTCATGGGGGATTGGTTCTAGGATCCCTGCAGAAACCCAAATCCATGGATGCTCAAGTTCCTTATTTTGAATAGCAGAGTTTTTACATGTAAACTGTGTACATTCTATAATTTAAATCATCATGTATAATTTAAATCATCTCTAGATTATCTATAATACCTAATGTAATATAAATTCTATGTAAATAGTTGTTGCACTGAATTTAGAGAACAATGACCAAAGAATTAAAAAGTTTGTTCATGTTCAGTACTAATGAAATTTTCTTTCAAATAGTTTTGATTTAATATTGGTTAAGTCTGAGAATGTGATGTGCAACCCATGGATACTGAGGACTGACTATATTTTCATTTTTCTTCCAGTGTGCTTCCAGAAGAAGATGAATGGAAGATTCTTCTCAGATATATTTTTGATAAAGTCTCACAAAGACACTGTGTTTTTGAGAAAAGGCAAAATACTGAAAGTCAAATAAGTATGGAGAGGTATACTCTGATTTTTATAGGAAGAATGAATGGTAGTAGGGTTTTTATTACCAAGAAAAGGAAAGTAAAAGATTGATTTGGGAGAGAGGAGGCAAGACAAACCATTGCAGATATGAAGTTGAAGTCTACTTCCAAAGCACCTTAGAGGAAGGGAAGCAGAGAGAACAATATTAGGGCAGGCAGCACAGCCCTCCCCACACTGTGCTATGAGCAACTGTAGAAATGGTCGTGTGTCAAACAGGAGAGAAAGGGAATCATTATTTTTAGAAATTTTTAGACATTTTCTATTTCCAAGCCGACTATCATAATTTATTTCCCACAGGGTTGTTCATCATCTATAAAAATTGTGTAGGATTTGTGATGCTGCAATCTTGACTTTCTACCCTCTGGGATATTTTAGTGTAGAACCAGAAGAAACCTAGATTGATTTTATTTAATTTTTTTTCACTCGACTTGGGAGAAGAAAATTTCTGTTGAGAAATTGTACTGAAGGATCTTAGAACAGGATCACAGTGGCCAGGGCCACTTTATTTTCATCACTTGAATGTTTAAATCTCTGGAAGTCATTTGATAATTTGGATGGTATGTGATTAGCCAGTGATGTGCAAGAAAGTATTACCAGACACTGTAATACTTTCTGAATGGGGTCAGAAGGGATGTTGCCTAGAACACAGTTGAGAGTTAGATATTTTTGTCACATTGCAGGAATACTATGTCACAAGTACCCCTTGATATTTTGCCAGGAGCAAGGGTACGGACTGGAGATTAGAATCAAACACCATTGCTGCTGAAGTTTCAGTTTGGATTCACAGGCGAGGGAGGGGTTGCCATATCTTCTGGTGAAATGTTGAACCTGAGAAAGCAGGTCTTTATCACAGGTTGTTAAAGAAGATTGCTTTCTAGTTCCCTTGAACAACTATTCATACAACCTGAAATAATTTGCATCTTTGAAGTTAGAGTACATGTGTGCATTATTAATTGACCAATTATTTTTAACCAAATTGACTAGTTGCTTGTTTTACCAGGTGCAAATAATTTTAAAAAATTAAAAGAAATACAAAAATCATACAATCAGAACCATAGCAATGGAGTGAGTCATCTGAATATTCCCTGTTCTTCCATGCAATTTTTCTGTCTCAGAAAACTAGGACTTTGGATCAATATAGATTCAGTACAGAAATATGTATTGATTGGAGATGTTGATATCTTATGTCTGTTTACTAGATTCTCATTCCACTACTTCCACATAGCTTTAAGACAAGAGGTTAAGGAGAGTAAGCAAAATCAGGTTTAAATCCTGACTTCCTAACTTTTCCCTGTCTCGTATTTACTTCAACACTTGGAATATATTTTCCCTCCAAGACTCTGTTTTCTTATTTATAATGTAAAATAATAAATGATAAAAGCTAGAGACTTAGCTACGGTGTTTGGCATATCTCATTCACCAAGAGTTGGTATATACAATGTTACGTGCTTAAAATTCATTTGATATATTTAACTTTTAATAAGGTACATAGAGTACCTTCTTAAAATCATAAATTTTGTATGAATTAAGTTGGTAAAAATCAGGAGGGTAAAGATAGACTGAGATGTATATTTTCGATTGGATGTTATATGACTAAGAGTGATATTTTGTGGGTAATTTCAGTATTACTTGTATGTCTACAAGAGCTAATATTTTTGTGTATTTGCCTTGTATACAGTTGTTATAAATTAAAGCAATAGATAGTCAAAATAATCTTAGGAAGAAAGAATTAGCAATATCTTCCTTTCAGATATAAGGAAATTGAATCACCAAAATGTTAAAAATAACTTGCCCTAAATCTCAGAGTTAGTGAATGACTGCACTGGTACTGGACTTGGAACCACTATGCCTCCTAGTCTCCCCATCCCCACTGCAGTTTGGATCTACATTGAATGTGACATATATTGAATAATGATCACACCTTGGGTGGGTCCACAGTAGAGTGAGATTAGGCTTAGATCTATAATAAAGCCTTTTGGTTAGACAGTGCTATGCTATGACATGATCCATAATAAAGCTACTTACAATTCCTTTTCAATTTCTAGGAAATACTACCTCTTAATAAGTTTAAATAATATGGCATATGCCTATCTACATGTGAGACTTGGAAACTCCCTAGATAGTTAAATATAAAGCATAAAACAATAAACTAAATACCCAGTAGTGGAAAGAGAAGCTGTAGGGATAAATAAAAGTGTAACTGCTTCCCTAAGTTTTCATGAGACGTGTAAAATTTCCAAGAGGCTCTGAATAAAGATCATTCCAGTCTTGAATTACAAGCCTACAAGGAGAGTTTTAATTTCAGAAGAAACGTCAATAGATTCATTTATGAATAGGTTTTCCCCTAAATTCAAATTGGTATTGACTGAATAGGAGGCTATGTTGAGTCATGAGATGACCTCTATTTGGATCACTGAGAAAGTATACAATGCTCCTTCAGCAATGCATCATTCATGCAGAATTAGAGAAGGGCAACTCAGTTGTCACATTTTTTTCCCTGATATCGGATAGTCAACTTCTTTTCTTAACATACTTTTGCTCCTCTCTGACTAACCACCCTCTCCCTGCAAACAAACACTTCCACACATGTATACATACAAATTCATATGGACACACAAACACATACACACAGAATCCCACCACCAGAGAATTCTTTAAATCAAATCCTGGGATGACCAAACTGCTTAACTTTACTTAATGTCTGTTGTGGTACTAGCTTAAGTTCAACAACATCTTCATCAGTTTACAAAACATGGTGTTTTAGTCAGCTTTTTCACTGCTGTGATTAAGAGACCTGACAAGAACAATTTTAGAGGAGTTTTTTGCAGGGGCTCACTGTTACAGAGCTCTCTGTAATATCCATAGACAGCTGGCTCCATTCCTCAGAGCTTGAGGTGAGGCAGGACATACGACAGAAGAGTGTGGTAGAGGGAAGTGGCTCACAAAATGATCAGAAAGCAGAGAAAGATTACGCTTGCCAGACAAAAAATAAATACCCCAAAGGAAAGCCCCAATGCCCACCTCTTTGAGCCATACCCTACCCACCTTCAGTTACCACTCAGTTAATCCCTTCAGGGGATTAATTCACTGATTGGGTGAAGACTCTCATAACCCATTCATTTATCCTCAAACCCTCCTTATATTGCCTCACTCTTGAGTTTTGGGGACACCTAACATCCAAACCATAACACATGGCAATGATATAGAGCTAAGAAGATGGAAAATATACTTTTCTTATATTTCAGTTTTTAAAACCAACTTAATTACTTTGAAGTTCTTTGGGAACAAATAATACCTCCCTGAACTTAAGCAAAAATCATGCTAACTTTCCATGCATAGTATCAGGTAATGTTGAGTTCCATGAACTGGTGAGTGAGGTGTTGGGGGATAGGAAAAAGGAAAGAGTAGCGACAAGATGGGTAGGTATTGAACTCATTTTGGAGAAAAGAACACAGGAAAAAGAGTTAAGAGGAGTAAGAATGAATTGTGGAAATAAGACATGAGTAGGAGAAAATCCAGAAGGTCTTATAATAAAAAAGAATTATGCTGGTGCAGAGTCAACATCCAGCATTTTTTTTTTTTTTTATTCCAGAACCGTCCTGCATGAAAATACACACAGGATATCTACTCTGGACTCCTGGACTCAAAGTCCAATGGAACACATCCCCTGCCCCCGCACACACACACATGCCGCATGCCACCAGAGGGAATCCACTTTTTGAGGAGCAGAATTCAGATTTCTCTCATTGCTCTTTGAGAACATTGACTTTTCCAAGAAAAGGCGTTTGTTTCTCTTCTTTTAGAACATTGAAACACAAGTTTTTTGGTGGTTTGTATCATGAAAATTACTTAATGCCCCCCCCATCAGACTTTTATTAAAACTACCTTTCGAGGGAGCACTGCAAGTGAGATACAGTTACACTTTCCAATAGTCCTTGTATCACCATTCTGAAAGAAAAATAATAATTTGATAGTCCTTTCTATGGCTTAGCACCATCATTAAAAATGGGAGACTGGTTTTAGCAAATGGCCATGGGTTGAGAGATAAGTGTGAAACATCAGTGTCCTCAGTATCTAATGATGTGAAACCAAGTCTAAATAATACATTTTAAAAGTATGGCTACTCTCTGGCCCTTGGAATATAGCTGTCTGATGAACAGGAGAGAACAGCAGCTGTGTTTTAGTTAACAGAAACCCAAGTAATACTTCATTAGTGTGTCTTATTTTTCAGTTCAAACATCTTTGCTACACACAGTTGGGTTGGTGCGTACTGCTAAGATTTCAACCAATGTTAAACATCTCTGAATAAGCTAATTTGGTTTACAGTGGGTAGAAATGAAACATAATAAAAACACTTTGACACAAGTCAACAGAACATTCTGACTTTGGGCATTTGGCCTATTTGCATAATGATTATATTTAAAAAGTAGGAGAACCATGTATTGGCTGTATTTAATCCTGAAAATTCTAAGTTTTGTTTATAGCATGTAAGATGCAAAGAAAATTGGACAATTATCCATCTGATTTGATCAGTGTAGACAGCCAAACCAGCTAATTCAGCCGGGACATAGAGCTTTGACTAGCTACACTGATCAAATCAAGAAAGTAACTGCCAGATCTCCTCTTGACTTTATCCTGAGTAGATGCTGCCTTGGGGAATGGCTTAGATTCAAAGGCTATGACTGTTTGAAGTCCCCCCAAAGTCTGTTAATTGGAGCTTTTTGGACAGTTAAAATTGTATAGCTTGGGTTGGTTGGCTAATCAGTTTTCAGCCACCAAAAATTCTGCTATCTTAAAATGGTGACAAAAAGATATTCAGAATACTAATGAAAATAGCCTGATTTTGCTGTTAAAAGTGAAGTAAAACAAATTGGCATTTGGAATTGTCAATTATTCTTTTTTTTTCCTTTTTATTGGGGGGGTGTGTATCAGGAATTGAACTCAGGTGCACTTGACACTGAGCCACATCCTTGGCTGTATTTGTAGTTCATTTAGAGACAGTGTCACACTCTGTTCCTTAGCACCTAACTTTTGCTGAGGCTGGCTTTGAACTTGCCATCCTCCTGCCTCAGCCTTCTGAGCCACTGGGATTACAGGCATATGCCACCATGCCCGGCTTTAGTTATTCTTTAATTTGTGAAAACAGCCAGAAGATGTTAAAAAAAATTGCTTTTTAGTGCAGAGTCTATAGGCACAGGGCCACAAATAATTCCTTTACTCAGCACCAAGCTCTGTCAGTGTCAACAGTTGTTAAAAAACTAGACAATCATCTTGTTACCATATTCTAACTTTATCCTTAAAAATTAATTCGGGGGGTATGAAAAATGGTGGAATGAGAGAGACATCATTACCTTATGTACATGTATGATTAACAATAATGATATGAATATACATCATGCACAATCATAAAAATGAAAATTTGTACTTCATATGTGTACAATGAATCAAAATGAAGTCTGTAAAAAAATAAATAAAAAATTAATTTAGGGACACATCTACATTTTTTCCTAAAAATAAATAACTGATCTCCTTTTTTAAAATAAAGAGAATCAAAAGTTAGCATACAATGCCAAAAGGACATAAATAAAGTTAAAGAAGGTGTTCAAGGTGAAGGAAACTAACAGGGTCTAGTACAGATAGTTGAAGGGCTGTATGTCTTAGTGTGATATAAAAAATGATCCATCTTAGTACAAAACACAGATGCTAGTCAGGATTGGTCCATCTGTTGTACAGATGTGGACAGTCACATCCACATCCTCACACACAATCTGATTACTCAAATTTATTCACTCAACTCATTCACCCTGAGTTATACTACCACCACTAAAACACACAAATATGATAGTTGTTTGAGTAAACTCTAGCTATCTCCTTGTGTACAAGATTCCTGGGACAGGAAAGTCTTTCCTGGATGATTGGTAGTGGAGCTAGACCCCATGAGGAGACTTGAGCTAAGCAATTCTGTCTTACTTCTCTGAAGACTTGGTCAGCTCCTCATTGCCCAGAAAGAGAGCAAAGTGAGCTCCAAAAGTCAATGCCCATAAAACAGCAAGGTCAAACAACTACTAGTCTGTGTTCATTTGCAGCCTAGTTGATTGTCCTCTAAGAGTTATGGAACAGAATCAGCTTCATTCAGAAACTGAAAGTATTCAGAGTATTCTTTCCAGGTTCTCCAGTGTCAAAAATAGTTGGGGGGGGGAGTGCAGAACTGAGAAGAGGGGCTAACAAATGAAAGGAAGGAAGGAGGAAAGAAGATAGAAAAAAGAGAAAAAGGAAAATTCTAGAGAAGAGTCACTTCCCAGAAGTGAATAGATTACTATTTATGTCATCAATTTTTGGCATTTATTAAAACCCAGTATTGTTTTAAGCACATGAAGGACACAAAAAAAGCATAATTTATAACTGCTTACAGAGAACTTAATAGCTAAACATTTTTTAATTTATTTAACACAAAAGTCCAGTAAAATGACTTATTACCATTGCCCTTTCCTAGATGAGAACTTCAATGATCAGGGAAATTAATAACTTGAGCAAAGTTGCTCAGTAATGGTGCTTATGAAATCAGTAAGAAATGCATCTTGACTTCAAGGAATCCTCCCAAAAAGTTAACTAGCAATGCAACTAGTACAACTAGTTGCCATAGGAAACTTCCCACTATGAATGAGTGGTATGGATGGTGGGGAGTTAACAGCAATAAGATTTCAGAAGCATGCAAAATCAATAACTATTTTATGCAAAAAAGTGGGACTTGAGAACAACCAACAGAAATGGCTGGGAATTGGATAAGTGGATAAATGTTAGGGAATATTTCAGTTAAGGGGAACACTTGTGAATAGAAGTGCTGACTGCTTCAGAATTTGTAATGCATAAGGAGGATTTGCAAAAGATTTCTGGGAGCAAGCTATAAAAGGAATAATGGGTTAAAGAGTTTATATTTCAATATCTAGATGATGGATAGGCATTGAAAATTCTGAGTAGGGGATGGACCTGTAGAAAACAGAGCTGGGGGTAGGTCAAATCGTCATCAGTCTGAAAAAATGTATTAAAGAAAGAGATGAAAGGCAGAGGTGATTGTTAAGACTCTACTGGAATGTGTTGCCTCAGAATAATGGAGATTGCCCTTTAGACTTCCCCAAGCTGGGATGTGGGTGTTAAAGAGGATAATTCAGAAGATACAGGGGATGCATTAGACTTCGAAAGGTATGTACATTTCATGAGAATATCCCATCTATACTGTAATCATATGAGAAAAATCAAATTCATAAAGGCCTGAGAATTCATAGGAATTACGAGGGAAAGTGGCACTCATCTGCAAAGGATATGGAAGAGCAAAGGGACAAGGACAGAATAAAAATCCAAAAAATGTTTAACAGCATTTGTGGTGACTGAGAGAGGCAGGCTAAGAGCTTGAATGTGAAGCCCCACAGAAAAGGGTGGGAGGTGGGGGGTCCTTTTGTCAGAAGAAGACTAACTAGAAGTAAAGGAGCACTGCACAGGTCCACAGGGAACACTGCCTGGTGCACAGGCCTGTTGGATGATGGAGGAGGCGCCCAAGGGAAGCTGAGTAAATTTCATCAGTCAGGACATTGAAGGTGAGTTTAAACAAAGCAATAAAACATCTGCAGTGAGAGCAGTTCTTCATCTGCATGAAAAGAACAGGGCGGTCATGGGATCATTTCCACCCCTAATATGTGACTCCACCTTAAGTCAAAATCAAAGTAATACTTGCCTTGGCAACAGTATTTTTTACTTCCCCCAGAAGGTTGAGTGCTCTCAGATGCACGTACTTCTTTTCTCAATCCCCAAAGATGTCATTTAAATTTTTTTTTTTTTTTTTTATCACCCTCTCAAAACCTAATACATCCTCCTTATCCCTGTACCATTGACCTTGCCACATATTTCAGAAAAAAAAAGTCATCTTTCTGCCTGTCTGCCATCTGACAGTCTGTCTACCTGTGTGTGTCTTTTTCTCTTACACACACACACACACACACACACTTTACTTCCCAGTCACAACCTTTTTTCATTTTTATCAAACCCAGAGTTTTTTCAGATATTAGGTAGTCTTAGCTTTGAAAGGGGGCACTCGTTCTATAGGTCCTGAAAACAAATCCTAACTGGTATGCACCATGGTCGTTCAAACTCTTCTTTTCAGTGATAGATTTAGTAACAAACATGTCATAATTCTGGCCAAAGAAACATTAATTGAAGTCTGTTAGGAAACTTATGGAAAACTTTTTTTGTTTACTATTTCAAGAGGTACAACTTTCTCTCAGATTAAACTATTCGTGTCAATGTCACCAAAATCTAACTTTCCATTCTTATCCAACATGGCATCTTCTTTCCTTGAATTCTCTCGCCCAGTCTCTTGCTGAATCTTGCCCGTGTTGCCCTGTTTCTCCTAGTGCTGTATCTCAGCATCCTTCATGACATCCTTCTCTTACATTTACTCGCTCCACACTGAGGTTCACAGATTCCATCCTCCTCACTAGTCCCTTCTTCTCATTTCACATGCTCTTTTAAGGTACTCAATTATATTATTCTGTTTTCTACAGGATTACATTCCTTCCTTTCTTTCTTAGTTCTGGATCAATTGTGTTTATTTTCTAGACATTTCAATGTAGATTTCATGCAAATAGCCCACTCAGTCTGTCTAAAATAAGTGCCCAAATTGGATCTTCTTATTAACATCGCCAGGATAATTTTACAACATTTGTAAACTGGAAACTCTAGGTTTATTTTAGACTTTTCCCTGTCTCTCCAATTTCTGCTTTTTAACAGTCAACAAATGTATGAATTCTGGATCAAATGTGTATTGAATTTCTCTTTATTTTGTTATTCATGCTGCTCTAGTTTAGTTGAGATCTTTATTTTCACTGTTAAAAGCATGCCTTAAAGTAATAGGATTAAACTCTTCAAGGTATTGTTGATGTTGCTGAGACACCATTCTATGGGAAGTCTAATAGAATCATGTAACACTAACAGCACCAGAGTCATGTTAATCTCATTCATGGGGAAATCTTGAATAACTACCTTTGACCTCAAGAGTCAGAAATCTTCAGTATAGTAAAACAAGGATTTTTCATTTGCTAGCATCTATTCACAGAACACTCTGAAATTATCAGAGCCACAGTTTTCTTTATTTCATTCCACAATTAATCAAGATCAGGAGACATATGTTAGCCAACACCTGTTTAAAGCAATAAAGCACTTTTGTACATACAACATCCTCCCTTCTTGCTGGTATAGCTCTTCTATATCACAGGTCACAAATAATCTTTAATGATATTAAAAATGCATTCTCCCTGTCTCAAAAATAAAAAAATAAAAACACTGAGGACATAGCTCAGTGGTAAAGCACTACCATTAATATCACAGCCTTGGAAGCCTGTCTCATGTAGAAGGTTCAAGTGACATGTAAATGCAAGCTCAGACAATGAGAAGCAGGAAGTAATTCTAAGTAGAATGAGCAGAGTAAATTCCTAAAATAGAAGCGATTCTATTGAAAAGACAAGAATGCCAGTGGGACTACACAGTATATCATGGAGTGAAGGATAAGACAAAAAGGTGTAGAATAAAAGTTTGGGAAGAAAGATAGGGACTATTTTAGGGTACTTTGTCAAAAGTAAGAATATGGTGTTTCAAAGTAAGGGAATATCAGGGATGTGGTGTGGTATAATTTATCTTCTAAAAGAACCATTCTAGGTGATTTGTGGAGAATTGGCTCTAAGAAGGCAGCATAGAGACAATTAAGAAAAAATGACCTAGAAGACAGATTAGGAGATTAAGATCAAAGCAGTACAGATAGTGGGAAGTGATTGGATTTAGGAAAACAAACAAATATATATATACGCATCTATATAGATGCGTATATATATATATATATATATATGCATACATATATATATGCCATATTTGATAAACTGTGTGGAGTTTAGGGCAAAAGATAAAGATATTTCATCATTTTTTAACCTCATAGTTGAGATTTAACTTAAATACCTCACAAAAATCTCAATGTAAGTGTTTGAATTCTAATCCATTATTTACTTTCCCAAGCCAGCTGCTCCTCCTGCATTCTGTTTTCAGGAATTGACTAGTCAATGGATCCATCTACTCATGCTAGAAACAAGAGATACAGCTTTGACACATTTATTATCTCTGACATGTCTGTTGCCATTAGCCTCCAAAATTTAATCAATTACTAAAACCTGTCAATCTACCTTCTAAAATATCTTGAGCATACCTACTTCTCTTATTTCTGCTAAAAGCACCTGGTTCAAACTACAACTATCTTTCCTTGAGATTTACAATAATTAACTCTTTTACCTGTGTCTGCTTTTCATCTTTCTATGTTCATTAAGTAGTACTCAGAATGTGTTGTTAAAAAACAAAACTAAGCATCTTTTCAAATGCCCGTTTTCAAATGGCATTCATTTGTTGGGCGTATTAGATCTGAACTCTTTTAATGGTCTACAGGGTTTTGCAGGACCTAGCTCCAATTCACTTTTTCAGTACTACCTCATATGATTCCTCTTCCAAGTCCCAACATTTCAGTTGTATGGGCCTTACTTTATGGCTCAAAAGTCCCCTACCCCTCCCTACCTCAGGTCATTTGCACATAGAGTTCCATTTTCCTGCCTTAACACTTCACTAGTCACATTTTCTCACAAGATCCCCAGATAAAGCCTATTTCCACAGGGAAGAAACTGCTATCCTATGCTCTACAAGCATGCTATGCTCTTCCTTATTCACACCACAAATGATGGCGATTATCATTGTGAATATCTGTTGAACACCAGAGCACCTCCCAAACATCCTAAGTCCTATGGGGAAAAGAATTGTGTCTGCTTTGTTTCTCTACCCAATCATTTCCTCCTTCTTTTGCTATTAACTGTTTCTATTAAGTGTGTTATAATACTGGCTTTTACACAAATTGGAAATCAATGAATATTTTCAAATGGGGAATAATATGATCTAAAGTGTATATTAGAAACATATTTCTCCAGTTGTTCTGCAGAGAATGACATGGCAGACTAGAGGAAATGTGGTGATGGAAGGATTAGAGGTCAATGGGGAAGAAGGAGCCCAGGATGGACACAAGAGGAGACAAGTATGCACAGAAGGAAAACAAGAGAAGCATAGGTAGTATCTCATTTTCCACTAAACTCTTGCCATAAAAGGAAGTAGAGAAAAGAGGAGATAGATCAAAGGGAGCATGGTGGTAAGGGAAGTTATAAAGATGTAAGATGTTAAGGAGGAAATTGTTTTCTTGCTTTTAGGAAGTAATCTGTATATATAGAAAGGCTGTTTATGCAGGGGTCACAACAGATAGCTTTTAAAAAAGTAAATCCCTAAAATAGGTGAGATAGGATGGAACAGAGGACACAGATAGGGATTAATAACAGAGAATGGTAATTTGCATTTGATGGCTTCTCATTTCTTAATTAAATGCAATGTGAAATCATCAAGGAAGAATGAGAAGGTAAAGGAAATGGAAGTTTTGAGAAAAAAATACTGAGAATAGGATGATAAACCTAATAGAGAAAGATATTTGGAATTCCAAGCACTAGAGTGTCTGAGGCTTGTAGATATAAATTTAAGGTGAAACTACTCAGTAAACAAACATTTTTCAACAAGATATTGCTGTGTAGGTGCAATATAGAGAGAAAAAGAGTTGAGTCCGTTCAGCATTGTAGGTTAAGAGGCAAGCCCAATGGGGAGGAAAGACAATAGAGCTGAGGGTATCCATGAGGAAGCCTTTGTAATGGTGGAAGTAGAAAAGAAATGAAAGCAGAAAGATGCTTGAAGAGTCATTGAGCTGAAAGTCTCAATGAGATCAAAGATTGCTGCAGTGAGAGAGCTTGATTGAGCAAGTGAGCAGGAGGGCTAAAGAGGAAGGGGTATCAGAATAAGATGTTTGGCATTGATATTGAACTTTAGGATTGGTTGTAATTTTTTATTCAATAATGCAGATTATGGCAATGAAGTGGGTTGCCGAAATGAAGTGATTGAAAGCTGAATGGAAATATGCAGATGGTAGCACACTGGATAGATCTTCCACTTGCATCTTGAAAGTATGGGACCAATGGCAAGAATTGAAATAATGAGAATGAATGAAGAAAGATTGACATTTCAAGTAAATGCAGAAGGGGACATAGCAAAGGGGACAGAGGAAAGAAATGCCAAGGAAAGAAACAGTTTTATTTTGCTTTTATTTTTCTTTTCTGGAGAGTTATGGGGGTGATATTAGGTCAGAAATTAAAGAGCACCGACAAGTAAGCAAATTAGTCATGGAGATCTATGTAGCTTACATCCTTGTGAGAGAAAAATAACAATCAAATAAATAAGTAGGAAATTTACAAACCCTGACAAGTTCTATGAAGAAGCAGGCTACTATGAGAGCATGAAAAGCAAGGACCCCCCTGATGTGTGGATGGAGGGAAGACATGAGGATATGGCATTTGAGAAGAGATTCAAAGAACAAGTGGAATAGAGTCTGGCAAAGCATGGTTGAAGGGAAAGGTGACAACATAGAAAAAGTGATTTCAGGATAGGCATAACAGAAAAACAAAAGTTCATGTGAATTAAGGGAAATTTCTAGAGCATTACAAGTGACAGGCATGATGAACCAAAGAAAAAGAAGAACTACCAGGAGAAAATGAGTTCATCTGGGGCTAGGGATGATGCGTTTGTGAAAGTCAGGGCATATGGAGAGTGAGAAGTGAGAGAACTGTTGAAGAAGACATGCTGTTCAGAGAGTAGGATGGCATCCACCAGAAGAATGGCAGGTAGAGACCTTCACCATCCAGAATATGTCCATGGGAGTGGGTTGTGGGAATGACAGATGAAATTCTGTTTTCAAACGGTTTGGATGAACTGCTAGGCTTAAAAATAGTAATCCAGGTGTCAAAGTTCTCACTAAATTCAAGTAAGTTAATGTGATGTTAAGACAAAAAGAAGGGAACAGAAGTGCTGTCTTTGAAAGAGAAGGGATATATTCTGAACAAATTGTGTAAATTGCATAAACTCTGAATCTCAGTTTTACTGCATTATAAGTATAAATAATAACCTTGTCCTATCACCAGGAGTTGTGGCCCAAGCTGCAAGTTCAAGGCCAACCTGGGCAATTTAATGACACCCTGTTTCAAAACAAATAAAAAAGCTAGACTTGTGCCCAGTGGTAAAGTGCCCCTGGATTTGATCCCTGAAAATGCAAAATAAACAAACAAACAAAAGACCTTTCCAGAATAGCTCTCATGAGCTTAGCTATAATGTAAAATACCCAGTAGAATACCTAGCATAAAATAGAAAATGAAAGGCATCAATTGTATTCAAATGTATTAGTAATCATAGTTACTGGTATAGAGTTATATACAGTAACCATAGTTACTGGTTATTTCTATCTTAGTCTGCAGCCTATAGAATTAGATGTATATGAAGGAAGAGCAGTGTTAGGACAATTCCAGCATGTAAACATGCAAGGATCATTGAAGACATGGTCAAGTTATAAAAACAACTAACATTACAACAGGGGTTAAAGGGTGGAAGAAGGGGTCTCTTGCTGATTCTTTTGAAAGTATCCCTCAGAAAGGTCCATTCCTGGAGGTTCATCAATTAGTATCATTTCCCTGATGAGGACTCTAAAGCACAAAAAGGCCTTCACAAAGTCACAGAGTAACTGAGCAGCAAAGGAACCCAAGACCCATGGTCACTTTTGCCTACTTGACAGGGCATGAACTGGATCATCCTGTCCCTCTTATATTCAATCATTGGATATTATGATTCTGTTCTTCCTTATCTTAGTGGTTCAAATTGTCACTCTTGGGTCCACAAACCTAGCAAATTTTGCATATCAGTATTCTTTCCTCTGAAACCCACTATGAAGTGAGTTGGAGCAAGGGGTTGTCTAGATCACAACTTTGGAGAGAGGTAGCAGAAAAGATAGATTACTGATGTGCTGAACTCTCACACATTCTTTAGCCCTGGTTCCCCTCACTGTGACATTGCAGGATGAAGTAGCCATGACTACAGGCTCTTGCCCCTCACCTGGAAGCCTACTTAGCAGCCTGAGCCGGGTTAGGCAGCCAGGATTCACAGAATACAGTGAGAGGGGACAGCTAGCGCATGAGGCAGCACTCTCCTCCTATTTGGAAGCCCACTTAAGGCTGAGAGTAGTGATACTCGGAAAGCAGTGTGCACTCCTGTCTGTGATATCCTTAGCTATTATCACAATGAGTATAGCACTTTAGGGGGTAACCCACTGATACAGTCAAGTTTGACTCTAAAATGTACAGTAATGAACTACAGCAGCTGCAGTGCTCTAAATCAAAGATCCCTAGTACAGGCAAGGGACTGGGAAGGGCAGTACATCCTCTCTGTAAGTAGATTCTCTGCCAGGCAGCTTGCCTGCTACCTTAGAAGTAAAATCCTATTATACCTGTGAAACCCCACAGTGAGGAGCAGAGTCAGACAAACATCACAAAGAAACCTGGGCAAATTCCTGTGATTCCAGGCCACCAGGGTAGAGCTTTTAGGGACAATAATTATCCCATCTGCTGAATTTCTATGAAAAGCACAAAAAAATGTGCAGGTCATGGCATAAGCCCAGGGCAGGCACCACTGCTTTAGCTGGAAACCCTTAAGGGCCAATAAGAACAGGAAAGTCATGCAATGTTTAGAAATTGCCATGTTTTAGTCCAGCTAAAGGCCTATATAGGTTGAAAAACAAAAACAGTTTTTGGAAGAGCCAGGCAGAAGATTTTAGAAAACTGTGTGGATTCTACCGAGTTTATAAGACAATCCCTATACAGTAATGAACATGGGAGATCTGGAGCCAGTAGAAAATAGAGAAAATAAAATCACTATTATAGACACTCTGGGAGCCCTGACTATATTAATGCAAATTCATTTTAAAGGTTGCTAAATTATTTACACAATTGTGGAACTTGTAAACTTCCCTGTCCTCCCGACAGCATTTCCTAATTTAGGATTCTGTGGAATTCAAAGGGGTAGGGAGCAAAGAGAACTAGGTCAGAGAAATAGGTACATTAACTGACCAACAGTTGTTCATTCACAAATTGACAAGGTCGAACAAGGACACATCCTGGGGACGTTAACTCAGGAATCAGAAGGATGATAAATATCTTGTTTTTTCTTCTATTCCTTTCCTGTGAAATATCCACAGTCCAGAACATGGTAAGGTGAGGCAGAGTCTGGATGAGCAGTAGAGATCAGACCTCTGCTTGCACTGAAAGGAGGCGTGGCTACACCAGAGCACAGGAGAAGATGAACAGAAAGCTTCTCCAAGCTGTCATCTACCCTGCAGAACAAAGGCTGTGGAATTGCTATTACACAGAAGGTAATTCTTTAGAAGCTCTAGGCTCAAGGTTTGCAATTAAAGCAGAAACTAACTGTTCTTTTCTTCCTTAAGTAGATTCCTGTCTCAAGATTATGATTCTCTCCCTCATTCTCTTTTTTGGTGTTAAAGATAACGTGTTAATAACTTGTCAATATGTCTTCACCAACATTTAGAATAAAAAGAAAATTATCAATGTGCTTCACCCTGTTTCTATTCCATACTATATATTGGTTATTTACTTCACCATGAGTTGCTGATCTGAAAATGGTCCTACTTCTTTTCCAGTTCCCTCACTGACCCAAATGGCTTTCCAAGATTTCTAGTGATGAAACATTTTTGGTCACATTGTCCAATCATAACACAGTGTCACCTAGATTTCATGAGGGAGCATCCTCAATTTTTTCTTCTGGGGAATCTAGCCAGGTTCTTAGACTCAGTTCTCACTCCATCATGTCTCTAGTATATGTCTTTTGTACCAGGTTCTCTCTAAAAAAGTGTCATTTCTAGATCAAAGTTGAAACTTCATAGTTGTTTTTGTTTTCCTTTGTCAATTACTTGTTCATTTAATTTAGATTACAATATAGTGTTTCTTAGGTACCTTAGATTGTTTGGGGGATATATCAGAGAATTAACTTCATTTTCTATTCCCAGTTTAACAAAGCCATCAGTCAAACTTCTACCAGGCTTAGATTTTCAAGTCGTACAATCATTGCATGTTGACTGCAGTATGAAGTTACTTTTAAAAGAAGAACGCTAAGAGGATAACTTTGGGAAGTTCATGTTCTATTTTTTCATTCATATTGAAATTGAATAGTTCTCAAGCTGCTAAAATGAGGAAGGCTAATTTTCTTCATGAGCAATGAACTGAAAAACAGCATTCTTATAAACTACTATCTTGGATATAGAATATCATGAGTTTAAAAAATAATCAGTCTTTACTGCTGAGAAAGTGGGTCATCATTCTTTCTCTGATTTAAATGTATTGTACATTTCCCTGGAAGTATTATTTGGTAATGCATCTGTGTCCTTACCTTTGAACCTGGGATATGGTGACCACCTCCATAAGTTTAAGGTGGGCTAAAGAAAATGTGTGTACAGTTGTTGAAGCACACAAATTCCAAACTGCAGTAGGGATTCTTTCATGCACACAGAGACCAGTGGCTTTCCCAGATGGGAAACTCTAGGTCTCCTAGTGCCTGGTTAATACTGTCAGACAGCAAACAAAGCTCAAATCAAAATAAAAACCTTAACATTTTTAAAAATTAAATGATAAATTTTTAGATAACATACCCAATGGTTAAACAGTGAGAATAATATTACAAGATATAAATCAAGAGCTCTCATTGCCATCCCTGCCTCTGAACACTTTTTGCCCCTAACTTACTCTCTGCTGGCCTGCATCTTCAAAACTCTCTTGCAGCCTCAGCAACTCAATGAGATCATCACAAAAATTTAAAAAGGAAAAAAATAAAAAGAAAAAGAACTGAGACTGTAGCTCCATGGTAAAATACCCCAGGGTTCAATTCTTAGTACAAAACAACAACAACAAAAAGTCCCAAGTGGCAGGCATAGCTCAGTGGCAGAGTGCTTGCCTAGTGTGCATGAGGCCCTGAGTTGCCTAGTGTGCATGAGGCCCTGATCCCAGGCACCAAAAATAAAAATAAAAAAACTACCTTTTTAAATTCCCAGGCATTTAGAAAAGATTGGATTTAAGGGATTAAAAAAATAAAGTCCTTTGAAACTGATGAGATTAGGAAAAGATGTTCATACGCAGAAATTTTAAAGGAGTGACTGGGGAGAGCAGAGGAGAAGGGTGAGGCATGGACTGACTAGATAACTAGTTCGGGGAGAGGTAGGACCCATTTTTCAACTGCTTTGTTCATGGAACTTCCCAGTATTACTTTGGTTGCCCAGTTTTACCCTCTTTGCCCAGAGAATCTTATCCTTCCTCAGTTGGGAGATCTCTTTGAAAGCTACAAAATTTTCTCCTAGAAAATGTTGGTTGCATGTACAAGTAAGGTTTGCAAGCTATTCCAAGAGCTAATTACCCTCCACTTCCCCTAATAGAGCCTGAATCTTATTCCCCAAACAGAAAAAACAATGACTTTATGAGAATGAATTTAATACATATTATTAAAGTAATATTTTCTTCCTTAAAACCACTGGTCCATGTATAGAGATAGGATCTTGTCAATTACAGTCCAGTGGAGTGTTTCTTTCAGTGATTTCTTATGCAAATAAGAAAAAAAGCAAATCCAAATTTTCATCTTTTCTTACACACACATGCATGCGCGCGCACACACACACACACACACACAACACACACTAAAATCTTATGGACAAGTTTTTGCACTCTGCTTTTGATAACATATCCTGGAGATCTTCCAGACAGTATGTAGAGAAATTTCCATTCTTTGTATAGCTACAAATTATTCCATTGGTTGTTCGTTTAATGTGTGAAGTAACCAGTTTATTTCCCTGGGATCCAATCTGGATTCTGAGTTATGGTTAAAAAGATAATCCTACCTCTTGGTTGCTAAGGTATTTATGACAGCAACAACTCTTCTTTCCAGACATAAAAACTAAAAATGTGATTGTGAGAAACTGATTCTTGAGGCAGAAAACTTTTGCTTTTATCTGGGCTTACTCAAAGGTCAGCTACAGAAAGATAATCTAGACATCTCAAAAGGTGGCCAACGCCAGGTCCTCTGGTTGTGCTTACAGGGAAACCACTGTTTCCCTAATCTGGTTTAATCTTGGTGTATTTGGTATGTGGACACAGCAACACAATGCATGTCCTTTTCCTAGACTTGAATTCACACTTATTAAGGAGAAAGGGTGAGGGGTTACAGGTGATGTAGGTGGTGACAGTCCTTACAAGGAATCAAGGATGCCACAGCTCTTTATTTCTCCCCAAAGCAGCTGGCATGTTGAAGTTATCAGACCATATCAGGCTTAAGGGACATTAAATGTCAGGAGAGCAGACCTGCTATAGAAAGCTGATGGGAGCTGCGGGAACCTTTAGTATCAAATGTTCTCCTGTATAATAATAGGCAGCAGCATCAATCTCAGAAACGCTGCTACAAATGTCAAAGAAAACCTTCCCTGTATATAGATTAAAGTTGCAGATAAAAACAGAGGACCAAATCAAAGCCCTAGTGTTCCTTTTTTTGAAACCACCCTACCAAAAATGCAATTTCTGAGTTATCAAAAAATAGAATCTCTCAAACAGCATTCATAAAGTTTCACATTTTGGTGTTATCACAGAGCTTATATTGAGAAAATGCTATTTCTTCCTTCCCTCCCCTTTCAAGGTTGAAGCAGCACCCTATCTTTTCTAACAAACAATGTTTACTTCAGAACGGCAAGCGTGGAGACAAATAGCAATGTGTTCCACACAGTCAGTGTGCCATATGCCAATCTGTATTCACCATTTCCTCGGAAACCCCTCTTTACAAAAAGATCCAGAAAATAAAATTTTCAAAATGACCTTATGAAATCAACCTTGGTGACTTCTGAATAAAATTTCATTTCGTGGAGCAATTTAGACATCCTAAATTCAGTGGAGTGTCAATTGACAAATCTCAGTATAAAAATCCAAGCAGAGTCTGGATTAATAAAACCCCTTTTGGATGTAACAATCCAAACATTTAGCATTCAGAATTTGATCTATCAAGTAGAAGGGCAGGCTAGGAGAACTTTCTTTTTTTTGTCTAAAAGGGAAAAGCAATATTACAAAACAAAAATAAAAAATTTCATCAGCCTTGGCTAAGGCACATATCCATTCACATACACATGCACATACAGGCATACACACTCAGGCATCCACACATATGCTTAAATGAAGATGCAGTAGCTCGAGGCGGGTACCTGCATGGATTAATTTATCCATGTGCACAGATTCCAGAGTAGAGGATGTCTGAGAAACAGACAGTGACTCTATTCCTTCTGCTCACTTACCTACTAAAAATGACCCCAGGGTGTTTCCCTGAGGAGTGGTGCACAGTCTTTTATCATTTCCCTTGATGTCACCCTCGAGAGTGTCTTGCTTGCTGTTAACAGTCCTGGTTGTGACTGGAGTCTCCACAGTTTTTGATAACCAGTATGTTTATTGTAAAGTGCAGTTACAAAAGTTCTTAAAATAGCCCAGCATTCATGCTTAGAGATTTGTATTTAAATTTCTTATATTTCTCGAAACAGGGCTACTGGTTTCCTATACCATCCTGGAATCTCTTAAGTGTTCAAGTGACTCAGTTTCCCCTCTGAACATAGTAGGTGGAGAAAATTGTCTGAGGATAAAGATTCTTGATAGTGTCCCTAAGATCAAGGTAGTCTTAAAGTATTTTTCTAAACCTCCAATAAACAGACAATAATTAGTGGATCTGTGAGAGATTTCCTTGGCATCTCCTATCTCCCCAGGTGCCTGTGACTTTGATCATTGTTCTTAGTGTGTTAGGGTGGAGGTGCTGGTAAGGCTAACCTTACAATAGACCTCAAGTTCCAAGATATTCCGATTTTTTTCCCAAATAAATGCCATGGAAAGAAAATTGTAACTAGTTTACATACTATATTAAGAGAAATACTTTTCTTCAGTAAGATACTCTATTTAAAAATAAAACAATGAGGAGAAGAACGGTTCTTCACAAAAAGCAGCAGCTTCCAACTAGTACCTCCCTGGACTGCTGGCCACTTTTCCTCATATTCTGTCCAAGGTCACTTTATAATTCAGCTCCCTACACTAATGTTACTCTGAATTTATTTCAAGTAGTTCTGTTACTTTAGGTTCTAAACTTCATTTCCTCAGTCCCTTTTCAAAGGTTTTCAAGCATCCCAAATTTATACTGCCAATTTACAGTTGAAAGCAAGAACTTGGGAAAGAGAGATACATACTATGCTTCCTCTTACCAACTACGCTTCTAATTTTTCTCTTCTAGGTAAGGGTGTAGGGGAGGGTTAAAAAATAAAAAAGACAATGTCAGAACTTTGTTCATAAAGGAGAAGACTACTGATTTTAGACATCTTCCAATCCAGACTGTTTTTTTGGGTGATGATACATTTCAGTTTCCTTTAATCCATTCAACTTTTTTTATTTTGCTCCCTAAAATATAAACCTCATAAGTGTAGACATTTTGTTTCCCCCACCTATGATACATTTCGAGTGGAGTGTCAATTGAGAAATCTCAGTATAAAAATATAATGCATGGCACATGCTGGTACTCAATATTTGTATGAGAGAACTACTTTCTCTGCATACCTCACTAGCATTCTATTGCATTTTCAGGTTTTTTGTTTTTTAATTTTAGCTGTTCCAATAGTCATGTTGAGTATAATTTCATGTACTCACTTGTTACTCATTTATCCTCTTTGAGGAAGAATGTCTTCAGGATTCAGTCCAGTTTGGAATTGGGTTGCTTATTTTTACTGTTGAGCTTTGAGATTTCTTGACCCATCATAGAAACCATTCCTGTTATGGTTTGGATGTCAGGTATCCCCTCAAAGCTCCTGTATTAATGTACAAATATTCAGAGGTGAAATGATTGGATTATGAAAACTGCGGCCTAATCGATTGATTCTAGTTTGAAAGGACTGACTGTAATTGTTTGCAGGTAGGGTATCACTGAGGAGGGGGGTCACTAGATGCATGCCCTGGAAGGGTGCATCTTCTCACAGTCTCTCCACCTAATTTTCCTGACCCTTCCCTGAGATGAGCACCTTTCCTCTGATGAGCCTTCTCCTATGATATGCTGCCTCACTTTGGAACAGTGGAGTCAGCCATCTCTGGACTGAGACCTCTGAAATTATAAGTCCCTTATAAGCTTTTCCTTTTCTGGGTTATTTTTGTGGTGTGTTTTGGTCGCCATGATGAAATGGCTGATCAAAACAACTTCTTTATAAAAACTTGTATAAATGTTTAAAAATATTTTATCCCAGTGTATTTTGTCTTTTCATCCTTTTAACGAGGTCTTTGAGAAAAGCTTCTGATTATTTTCATTTATGTTTTTGACATCCTAAGAACTTTTCACTTAACTCTACATTCTGCAGATTTTTTTTCCTGTTTTCTCCTAAAACTTTTAAAATCATATATTTTGTATTTAAAGTTATGTCTCATTTTGAGTCAATTTGAATGTAAATCAGGAAGTTTAGATCAAGGTGGCTTTTGCTTTTTTGCTTTTTATATTGCTTTGTTTTACTTATGGATGTCCAATTGCTCCTTTATCATTTGTTGAAAAGACAACCAAACACAATATTTCGCTTATTGAATTGCCTCTACATCTTTGTAAAAAAATTAGTTGGTGATGTTTTTGTGTGTCTGTTTCTGGGTTTTGTCTTCTGTTCATTTCATCAATGTTTCTATCGCTCTATCAATCCCACACTTTCCTAATTATTGTAGTAATACAGTGTTTTAGAGTTGGATAGAGTGATTCTTCCCATTTCATTCTTCTTTTTAAAATCTGTTTTAGCTATTATAGTTCCTTTTGCATTTCCAAATAAGTTTTAGAATAAGCTTACCTGTATCTTGGAAAAATATGTGGGAGATTTGATAGATCAATTGGTGAAGAATTGATGTCTTTACTATGTCAAACCTTCTAATTCATAAATATATTGTGCTAGTTTTTATTGACATGGTTATATATGCTAAGCTCAATAAAAATTTCAATATAAAAAATATATTATGCTTTTTCCATTTATTTTGAACTTCTTAAAAATTCTTTCATTAATATGTTTAGTTTTCAGCATGCAATTTTCATAGGATCTTTCATATTTCTACTTAAATATTTCATTGTTTGAGTAATATAAATAGTATTGGCTTTAATTTCAATTTCCATGTATTTATTGCTAGTATATAGAAATAGTTCTGATTTTGATATTGATAATGAATTTTGTGAACTTGCTGAATTCACTTATCAGTTTTAGGAGGACTTTGTTTTCATTTTTGTTTTTGTATTTTGTAGATTTCTTCAAATTTTATGTATAGACCTTTAGGTCCTCTGCATATGGGAACAGTTTTATTTTTGGATTATAATTTTTATGCCTTTTCTTGCTTTATTGTGCTGGTCACCATCTACAGTTGAACATATATTTACATTTATGCTGAATAAGAGTTGTAAATGTAGAAATCCTACCTTGCTCCAGATCATAGTAGAAAAGCATTTAGTCTTTGATCATTAAATAAAATGTCAACTATATATATTTTATAGATGTTCTTTATCAGATTCAGGAATTTCCTTTCTATTCCTGATTTGATGAGCAATTTATTGTAAATGAGTATTGAATTTCATCAATATTTTCTTCATCATTATCATTTGCCTTTTTTATTCAATTAACTGACATTATTTTTAAATATCAAACTATCTTTGTAGTCAGTTGCAGTATAACATTACTTTTACATATTTTGAATTACTAATATTTTATTAAGTATTTTTGAGACTGCATTCATGATGCATTTTCATCTGTAGTTCTCTTTTTGTACTGTGTTTTTCTAGTTTTGGTATCAGGCTAATACTGATTTCATAAAATGAACTGAAAAGTGTTCCTATTCTACTTTAGGGAAGCCATTGTGTAGAATTACTGTTAATTCTTTAAATAATAATAGAATTCTACAGTGAAACCATTTGGGTATATATGAAATACCTTTTAGAGTTTTTTTCCACATTTTTATTGGTGCATTATATTTGTACATACTGATGGAGTTTGTTATTACATATTTGTACATGCACAGAATACACAATAAAACAGCATAATTTGGCCAAATCTTCTGGAGTTTTAAACCAATGAACTCAAATGCTTTAATAGTATCAGAATTATTACACATTGCCTGAGGTTTTTTAATTGTTGTTGTTGTTTTGTTTTGCTTGTACTTTAACCATCTTTTCAGTGGTTTAGATAGGAAGATTAATTTGACTCAGCTGTTCCCCCTATATCTCTGAACAGATATTTCCTTTGTTTATTTAAAAATGATACAGATCACACCTTTAAAATTATCTGAAAAGTAGAATGTTTCAGTATCAATACACCTCAAGAAATAGCTTCTATTATATACTCTTAAATCCCTCTTTTATAAGCACTATAATTTTAAATGAAAAAAGAGAACACTGATAAAGTAAATGCTGTTGAACACTAAGAAAATCTAGGTGAAAAATATCCTGAATTATAAGCCTTGTGATAATCATGATTTTTAAAAAATTCTGTGTATTTCTTAAAAAACCAGTTGCTATTTTCTGGGTAGTTTTTTTGTTTTGTTTTGTTTTGTTTTGTTAGCTACATATATACCTGAAGCTAAGGAGTACTCATGAGCATCTCACAAAATTTCACTTGGAAGACCTTAATAAGTGAAGGATGGGTACCCAGGTCTGGCACATGAATAGCTCTTAAAGTCTCACCGACATCCAAGTGAAATTGTCTGATCGTCACAATTCTTATATTCTTAAGTGCAAACAAAAACTTTGGCAAAGTGTGGAAGCATCCTCAGTCTAAAAAGCATCTGGCTCTGCTATGGATGCTGATTTGCTAAAATCCTGCAAATGGTAGATGCTTAGATGAGACCCAAATTTACATAAACATTTGAAAATAATCAAAGATCAGAATCAGCTTAAATATCAAACTCAGGCAAATGTCAATTTCCCTCTTCTTAGATTCAATTGAAAATCAAAAAGGACTAATTTTACTAGTATCAGAAACATTCCCCCTCCTCAATAACCCCATGTGACCAAGGCCAAATCAAATGTAATATTTGCTTTTACATCAAAAACAAAGTGAACTTTTGTAAATCAGATTTTATGCAGTCTATAGTGTAAAGAACCAGTGAGAGAGATTTATACCAAAATCCATAAATTGAATGCAAACTCACAAAATAAATTAAATCAAGTATGAAAGAAAATCAACAACTAGGTTTATGGAACAATAAATATGTAAAAAGGTTGAAAAATAATACAGCAAGGCAATCAAAACCTCAAGCAGAAAAGGTAGCAAGGGATAGGTCAGGCAGAGAGAAAAAATGAAATTGAAAAAATGGTATTAAAATAATTTCTACATAGAATTTCCAGAGAGAAATCAGAAAGCAGCCTGATGTGCCTTGTAATTCTGAAACAGGGGTAAAGTTTCTGAGCAGTCAGGTTCTTTTTCTCTATGTGGAAGGATCCCTCTCTGTCCTCAAGACATGAAGCTTACTGGGAATGATTTTATAACTACTTATTTCAAAATTTTGTTTTGCAAAAATACTAAAGTTGAAGAAAGAGAAGGTTTTCTGAAAGGAAGGGGAGAGACACAGTTAGGTGACTACATAGTGCCAAAGATTTGCATTATCATGGTATTGCTCTGACAGCCAAAGTAGTTCACCTCATCCTAGTATATAAAGAAATCATACTGGCATCCCTAGAGATTGTCTAACATAATAAGCGGTTAGTGGATCTGTGTGTGTAGTGGTGGTGCAGAGGAGATGGGTTGTATACAAAACCAAAGAAGAATGTGCTTTTTAGTAATTTTATAGTCCATGTATCTCAGAAAGTGGAGGCAGTTTGATTTGAGTTATCTTTGACACTGCATTCATAGACTCCAATTTCTTATGGCAATTGATATCTACAATATTAGTATAGCATTTCCAAGACAGCATTAGTTCAAGAATAATAATAGCATTTATTGAGCACTTTTCACACAACACAATGGGCCTAAATATTAGTGAAACATTTTCCTATCTAACTCTCAAAACAACTTTACAAGGTATGTCTATAGATGATGAAACAGAAGTCTTAAGGAAGTTAAGTAGATTACTGAAGATCACACAGCTAGTAAATAGCAAAGTTAAATTTGAAAATCCCCATGTTTTGACCACCTTAGAGCCTAATATTTTTTTGTTGTTTTTCACAAGAACAGATATTTTTAACCCATGTAGATTGTAAACTCTCTCAGAACAAGAGTCAGACATTACATTAGCTTTATATTCTTATTTATTAAAAAGAAAAAGTTATACTTAAGCATAATCTCTGAGACCTTTTCAAGATCTACCACACTATCTAGATTTCTGCTATACAAAACCCTAAGCTCTTGGACCCCTGCCATTAACATATCAAGTGCTCAATCAAGTAGGGTTCAAAAATGGTTCCCTTAATTAATGGATCAGTCTTCATGTAAGGAAAAGAACAACCCTGGAGTCTCCATTAACTTGAGTAACTTAAAATAAGGTGAATTAAATTGTCTCACATTTCATTCATGAATGAATCTGGAAAATATCAAATACCTATATGAATTATTTTAAAGTTTAGCTTGCTTATGTTTAGTTCCCCTAAATATAACTTACACAGTCTAGCATACTCTATCCATTTCCCATTTACATTTCCTATCTACATTCCCATTTCCCCCTAACATTTGAAAAAAAAAGGCAATGACTCTCAGTGACTAACATATTTCACATTATACACATTCTTTCATTGTCATTATATTTTTGAATCACAAGGCTTTTACCCAATGAGATATCATTCCAAAATGGTCCCAAATAGCAGTGTTAAATATTTCAATCTACTTTCTGTTGTGCCAATGTATTACATTTCAGTGTGTTTTATTAAATATTTTAAAAATCACATAATATTTTTCTGAAAACATTTAGGCATGAGTCAGTGCTTGAAGCATTTTACCCAGTATTCTGATAATTCAGTTATGAGAATTCTCCCAAACTAAGCTGTCTTGTTAAACTCATATTCTATCTTTACCTGTGAGAGAAAAATAATTCTGAAACTTTGAAGTGATTTTAAATAAGTTATTCAAAAATTCCTGATGACTTATTTAGGTTGAATAAGTATGTGGAAAATTTTAAGTTGTGCAATTTTCTTTGTTCCAAAACACAATCCAAAGATAGAGGTAAGTGGAGGGTTAGGTAAGGATTCTTAGTAGCAGCAGGGACAGTGAGAGGGAGGTAATATTCATGATACTCTCTCATAGAGAATAAAAATTTAGAACCAAGTTCTCAGATAAATGTTTTCTGCTGAGAAGCAATTATGTGTTTATAACCATCGAAATGGATTAACATCTTCTCAGGGTGTTTACTATGGTATGAAGCAGTATCCGTACAAGCATCCAGACAAGCACGTATCCTGAAAATGTAAAGAGGTCACACTGTGAAGATCCACCTGCTAACGTTAATGTTAATACACACACACACAAGTAAAAATACATTTACCATCTGTGAAATACCATCTACCTCCTAAAACTCAACCACCACAGAAAAATTTTTAACAAAGATATTTTCCACAAGATATTTAAATCTAACACTTATAAGCTGACTTGAGACACAAGAACAGACCACAAAGGAGACTTGGTTATCTTATGATCATAAGTTTCCACAAAAAGCACAAGATTTGGAACAAGATATAGAGGACAAGCAAGTAGAAATTTCAAGTCATGAAGTGGAAAAAAAAAATACAACCTTGGGGCCTGATAGGTTGTATGACTGAAGAACCTATTGAAAGAAAATAGAGAAGAAGCCAGCAAAGTAACAGAGGAACTCTATTTGTGGATAGCAGTAGACTCCTGCATGGCCAAGGTGGTTTAGGCAGAAACAGTTACCCAAGACTGAACCAGGCATTCAAAGAGATTATATTCCTGTTCAAAAGACCAGGACTATATTTTAGTCAAGGCAGGGAGAAACAAAGTTGACCCTAGATGATGCTTGGGGACACTGTCCTTAGTCATCACATCAGTGACTACAACCACTTCACAAACTGAAGAGATTTGTTATTAATTCTTGAATATACTCTCCAAATCCTGGCCCTTCTCTCATGCCGAAAGTTAAGTTAAAGGTGCATCAGCATAGGCACTGTCCTGTAGGTAACCGGCCATTTTGGATTGGGAGAAACAAATTGCTGGGATATCTGAGAAAAAGGAGTCGGCCTCTTTGTGGGTTGCAGCAGCTGCCATAATTACTTGGGTTCTTATCAACTCAGGAAGTTCCTATGTGCAAAATCAGAGGGTCTTAACTTTGCCAGTTCACTATACTTATCTGTGCTGAAATTGTGTTGCTTTAGGAAAACTCTGCAATAGAAGCATTTCTGTCTGAGTGCAGTGCCATCAGTTCCCATAGGCTGGCAGGTTTATTTTGCAACATTTTTACAAATATGAAATATGAATCAAATACATTATTCATCAGTAGATACAGATAAGGTATGCAGTTACTTGAAACACCTGAATGATGCTAAAGTCCTGGTTGCTATTTTAACTTCTTGTCCTTTTGAGAGATCTCTAGAAACTCATCTCGACTTCGAGATTCTCTTTTGCCTAGGACTAATGTGATGCCTAGCTTTCTCCCATAAGATCTCTTGATACTGTAAAAGATTGCTGTATTTCGGAGCCTAAAATATTTTCAGGGAAGTTTGGCTTCAGAACAACAGCAGACGTTGATACCCAACTGTCTAAAACCTAATCAATCTCACATTCTAAAGTCTTCTCATATTTTGAAAGAAGTGAAGAAAAAGTTAATTAGTATGAAGGAGCCAGGAAGTCACAGCCAATGATCCAGTAGCTCTTTTTAAGATTTTCATCCTGACCTGAAACTGATTCCCTGTTATATTTTTACTGAGCCATTTCATTTCTTGAGACTTGAGCTCTGGGGAGCCTGCTCCCTAAACAATTTTCTTAGAAATATGCCCATATTCTGAAAGGAAATCTGTGGGGATAAAAACTAAGAAAATAAGAGAAAGCAGGAATCAAAAAGTAAAAAAGGCATAAGAGAATCAAAGAGTAAAAACAGAATCAGATACACAAAACAATTGATGTCTGAAAAAGAAACAAGCCCACGCAGAAAGAAAAATCTCTTTGCCAATTCAAAATAAAACTCCCAAGGCTTATACCAAGATCCAGACGTAAGTATTACATCTGTGGCAAGGAGCAGAGCATTATTAAAATTTTAATATTCTAACACCATTTCTCTCTTCTTCTAGAATACCTAATTCCCATTTCCCTTATTACCTGCATTTGAGAAATACATTTTTTCTAAGTCAATTTACATTTTTATAAAATTTATATAAAATACCTTCCCTTAAATATTTATTGGAAAAAAGTTTCAGAGAAGAGGAATTTTTGAGATAGGAAATTGTTTTTATGGTCAATTGCAAATTTTCTTTTCAAATGAATAGGTAATATGTTAGGTCTGTCTGTTGGCCATTATATCAGAATAGTTATAAATGTTGCGAGAGTCCCTTGGAGAAAGAAGGAATATTTGGTTTTGCCATTAAGTAGCTGCATGGCCTCAGGCCTTTCTAATACATGAGTTTGCTTTTCTGCAAAATTGGAATAATAGTATTTTCTCATTTTCAAGTTTAAATGAGGTAAAAATTGCAGGGCACCTGACAGGCAATAAGTCCACAATAACTACTAGATGTTAATAGAACTATTACTGTTATTTTTATTGTTAGTATTATTGATAGGGTTAAACAGATGTTCTAGAGAAAATGGATGATAAGACTATAATTCATTTTGATCCCTTGTATTCTCCACCAATTTACTCTGGCTTTCCACTTCAGAGACCATGGTAAGAAAATCATGTAACACAAAGGGGAAAAATAAATTGCTCAGAAACTATTTTAGTAATTCAGTAGCCCCAAATTTATTTTTGTTATACAGGTAACCAAAAGCTGTTGAAGTTAAGTAAGGGTGATTTTTACATATCAATTAATGTCTTCTAATGTTAAGAGACTGTTTTTCATCATACTAAACATACGTGCAATGCCTGATCCCCAAAGTGCAAGAACTCTCAACACTTTGATAATATTGAGATTATAGAAAAACCAAAGCTCCCATCAATTAGCTGTTATTTTATCTAAGATATTCTTTATTAAAGATCTTTCAGCTGGTAAATTATGATCTACTACATGAGTCTCTAAATGAACTGCTTCTTTGGTCACATTTGCCCATGAAATTGGTATATTTAATTAGGATAATTTTATATACTAGGGATTTCTGCTTAAGTAATTTTTCCTAAAACTGAGAATGGATATCTGTAGAGATATGAAATAATAAAATAAAATATAAATTAGGGGATAACTAAGATATGTATATTTGAGAATAAAGGCAGAAAATTACAACATGATCAACAAAAGGGTCAGGATGACAAGAAATACCAAGGTCTATGGATATAGACATTTTGTCCCACAGTCAACACATAATACACAGATAAATCATAAAATTCTAATCCCATCTGTAGGCATATTATAGAAACAGCATAGGATATGGGAGACTTCTAATTAATAAAATTCTAACATGCATCAAACTATATGCTCAAGTTAGATAAATTCAGATGTACGCAAGGTCTTTTACCCAAAGCAAAACATCTGCTAAGAGCTTTCCATTTTTGCAACACCCTCTTTTAACAGTTTCTATAATTTTCTGAGAAACTCATAAGTAGAAAATACAGCTAGATGAGAACAGGTGCATGAATTTAGTTCTTCATGCATCAATCTATTCCTTCATTCTTCCCCCATCTTCCATCTTAGTTTTTAGTATTACATGAAATGAGAGGAAAAGAGAAAAGAAAGTAAACAAAAAAGAGATTAAGGAATATATGGTATACCTGGTCTTTTCCACAAATTCTTTCCTCCAATAAAAGTAGAGAAAATTTGAGTCACCAATTTTCTGTTTTATAATTGTAATTGCACAGTTCCAGACATAAAAAACATCTGAAGTAGCCCAGTCTTCCAGCAGGCCATGCACAATGGATGAAATTTATAATTGGGGGAATTATGTACTTTCTAAGGACCATTTGGCAAATGGTTTACATCTAAGTTGTGTGTAAAATGCTTGATTCTCAAAACTGTGGCCAAGTTCCTCACCCCTACTGGAGAAGTTTCCCGTAGGAGGCTGTTGTATACCAAACTGTGTTTCTCCAAAACTCAAATGTTGAAATCTTTACCCCCAGCTCAAGTGACTGCATTCGGAGATATAGTCTCAATCACCTAATTAAGTAAACAAAGTCACTGAGGAGGGCTCTAAGCCAGTGTGACTGGTGTCCTTATAAAATGAAGAGACTAGGGCACAGACATGCAAAAGGGGAAAGCCACTGAAGCATCCTAAAGGACAAAGCCTTCAGAAGCAGTCAATCGTGTGATGCTCAGACTTGATCCCAGATTTCCTGCCTCCAGAACTGTGAGAAATAAATTTCCATTGTATCAACAACCAAGCTGGTAGTGTTTTGTTATGACTGCCCTAGCAAATTAAAATGGTAGCAATTGTCAGTGTGGTCAATTCTTGATTTTTTAAAGGCCAATGATAGTTTGTAGGTTACCCAGCTTCTTCATTTTATCACATTTCCAATTTTCTTTTCTTTTCTTTTCTTTTTTTTTTTTTTTTTTGGTTTGACCTCAGGGACACTTGGCCACTGAGTCACATCCCCAGGCCTATTTTATATTTTATTTAGAGACAGGGTCTCACTGAGTTGCTTAGGACCTCGCTAAGTTGCTGAGGCTGGCTTTGAACTCACAATCCTCCTGCCTCAGCCTCCCGAGTCGCTGGAATTACAAGCATGCGCCATCGCGCCCAGCTTCCAATTTTCAATAACATATTTTTCAAAGAGTAAATAGGAATTAAAAGAAAAATAAGTTTGATAAAAGATTTGTTAGGAAGAGGTGATTTAAGAAAAAAATGTCTTTTCTCTTTTTGAACCCACCCAGGTAAAGTGAGGTGTTCTTTGTGCTCCTGCTATGAACTGAATATTATAGTTCTTCTCTAGAATATGAACACTACATAAGTAAGAATTCTTCTTATTTGATATGTCTATAGATGTCCTCACAGTCTCTGGGACAGTAAATATTCCTAGAACTTCAGGCAAGCACTTGACACAAACTGGGCACTTAGTACCTAATAAACATTTTATGAATTGAGGAACCCAATGGCAATGGTACCTTTCTTATTTTTTTACTGATAGAGAAACAGTGTAAGTGACTTTCCCAAGATTGCATTCATTTTGGTTTTTGAAAGGGCCCAACAAATCACACTCCTCTTTTTCTGATTTCTGAACAACTAATGGATACAAAGGAGTCTGAAAGTAAAAACCAGAATGTCACTTTTATTATAAAGGCTAGACAATAGAGATGTATATCAAACCAAGGCTTCCCAATACAGAATCCTAACATTTGAGAGCCATTCCTAGATCATCACACAGAGAGCTGGAGTGAGTGGAGATTCCACCATGTAGAACATACAGCACAGGGCAAGGATAGGTGGAATGGAATGGTGCCTGATAGGCAGCTGGATCCCATAAGAGGGAGAAATGATGGAGGTAGGATGTTGAAACTCCTGCATAAGATGGGACACTTCCCCTGTCCTAGAGAGGATTGTATAAAATGGTGAATAGTCAACTGAGTTGCTCTACTGAATCAGCCCCAGTTGGGAAGGAAAGTCCAAGAGCCAGGAGTACACAGGCCCAGCCTCTTCCCTTCCAAGTGACCCAGCACTAAGACTCTTCTGACAATCTTGCCTTCTCATAATAACTTATCAGTGTCCAGGATTTAAAAAAGAGCCAATATAACCTGAGTTTACACATCTGTTTACAGTCAAATAGTGGCTAAGTAGCCATTAAATTCTTAACAAATTTTTCTGCAGCTCTAACATAAGGCTATATTACAAACCTCTACATTTGGCACATGGTAGAAACCAAATAAAGAACATGATGATCATTTTATAAAAATACCACAAAAATAAACAACCTTGGAGCATTTCTGAACTGGTACAAATTTGAAAATGAAGGTTGGGAGTAGGCAGGGAGGAAGGAGGACTGGTGGGCCGGGAAAAGGGAATTTTTATCCTCAGAGATTTTCAGCTGTATTTGTGCAGCTGCTTACTGTTCTCAGAAACAAAAAGCAAGAAAAGTTTGTTTTGATGTTGTCAAATAATCCTTCCATTTAGTCTAGAGTACAACAATAAGGAACTATTGCCCTCCACTAGTGGTATGCTGGTAGATGTTTAGCAATCAGCACTTGGGATGGGAGAAGCCCTGATTTGTAGTGTTTGCTGATTTCTGTGGTGTAAAAATTCAAATTATGATCCATTTCAAGCTCCTGCACGTTATAATGTAGCTCAAAAAATTCCTGAACATTTAACAACCAGCTCTCACAAGTCAGCATAGTCTGGATCCAGGATGCATCTGCCGACAAACAGATGCCAAGAAGAGGAAAGCTCCATTGGAAAGTATGCAGGTTGCCACCCGAAGGTCTCAGCTCTGTGATGAAGGTAGGACAAGACTTGTGTAAACTCACAGAGTTATGCAGGCAACACACAGACCTAGTGCTTTGCTTGGGAGATGGATTGAGTTCTGAGGCTCTTAAGGTTGAAAAACAGATCTAGGCTCAGGCTGTGGTAGGGGTGGGAGACAATCACACAACTTTTCAATCATTTCTCTTTTTAGACATGTGAAATAGGAGATGACTTTAAAATGGTAGAAGGAGTTACACAAGAACTCAGAAGCTGTTCTTGCCCAAAATAATATGGATCTCAGCTACTACCTAATCTTAACTAGGACTTCAGTTATTATTCATCAATAGCATGTGTGGTTGCTGGATGCAAAGAAGAGTTTGATGGAGATAAGAAACTGCCAAGGTAATTAATATAAATAATACCCTGAGCATATCCAGAGATCACATACAGAAAGTGATTCAACTTGTAATTTATATCCACTGTTTATAAAATGACTATATGCAAGCATTTTCCCATATATGAAAGGTTTATATATGCACAGAGGCATAGGATGAAACAACTTTAATAGTACTTTTTTTGGTTCTAATTAAGCCAATTGTGGATCTTTTTGTGAGTGCACAGTGCTTTTCCTTGGGTAGTTAATTAGAGACTGCCAATTTATGCCTGTGTCTGACTGAGCACAATGGAGAGGGGTAAAGATAAATTAAGATCAGGAAAAGCTCAGATGGCAGAAAAGATTACAAATTCTATTAAAGATTTAGCAGTAGGAGGCAGTCGTAGAATGCAAACTTTTTACCTGTTCCTGAATATTTGCCTACTAGAATACTACTATTGGAACAGTATATTGAAAAATATGGTGAAGAACATAGAAGTCTGGTGAGAAGAAAGCTTCTGCCTCCTCGTAATTTGCTAATACACTGTCTTTCCTAAACAGTGGAGAGTATACTTTTTTTCTCCTTCTCTGGCTCCTCTTCCTCTACCTTAGTCTTCTCTCTCTTGTTTAGATCATGACCAATAAGGTCCTCTTACTTTGGGGAAATCTTTGCATTTAGACTTCCTGATATTTACTTTTATGGGAATGCTTTACTCTTTGGGATGCCTACCTTCCATCCTTTACATGTATGCCTTTCAAATATGAACTCACCAGAGATTTCCTGTGTCAACCTGAGGACTTCCTTCAATATCTTGTGTGGGAGCACCTCAAGAGGCAGTTTCACTTATGCATTTTTCCAACTTACAGGGTCACAGTCACAATGCCTGGGCTGGGAGCTCACCCATGAGTTCAGAACCGTCGCCCTTCCCTGGCTCCCTGTAGGAGCTGCAGCAAGTGATTTCATCTCTGAGTTTTCATTCTTCCTTTGTAATTAATGAAAATAATTATGTTATGATATTTGTGAACTTTAAAAAATATTAAATAATTTTTGTTTAACTATGTAAGTATCTCTGTGCCAGGACCACAGTGATTGCACAACAGTTGTGGATATCCACCCTTCTGATAAATTTTTCAAAATCTACATCCCTAATATCAAGAACTAGGTTAAATATCCAATATGATAAATATCTGGTTTAATAATCTTATATCCTTTAGTTATGCATTAAAAAGCCCTTAACAGTCTATTGGTTCACACTGGGTAGATGCAAAGCTATGATAGTGGTTTTCAAAACTGAAGGGGAATTAAGGCCTGGATCACCTGGGGAGATTTTTGCAAAGATCCTTGGGGCCAACATTGATGTAGGATATCAGTTCAAATAGTTGTTCCTCAGCCCTCCAAAGAACAAACAAGTTATCAACTAAGCAAGGTAAAACAATACCAACTATTTTGTTTGTAGCAGAATGGGGCTTCAACTAATGTCTACCTACATGTTGAATTCTTTCTACTATAATAATATAGCTGAGAATTTATAGGACCATATATACATTTGAAACAGAATCACATGTTCCTCCCACCCAAATAATATATTCTTTTTAAATCTCATTATTTTCTCCACTTTTATTTTTATGCAAGTATTCCTATCAGGCTTCTATCTTCAGATATTTTCCAGAAAGTGTGTGTGTGTGTGTGTGTGTGTGTGTGTGTTTGTGTGTGTGTGTGTGTGTCTTAACATATTCCCCTTCCTGATTTTGGTTCTATTTTTAAACAAAATATTTATGCTTATGTGCTTGGTTATTTGTCCCAACATCAAGACTTGTTTAATACCTGCCTTATGAGAATATTTAGCATATTAAACCGAAAGCATACTGTATAATTTGGATTGTACACTGACATTGCACCTGTCTGAAGCTATTAATGTTCTCTTTGAATTCCTTCTTTCATTCTTCTGAGAAACATTACTCTGTTCTTTTATTATATTTTATGACATAACCACTTCTAACTGCATGGTAAGTTTTATAGCTTTACTTAGTTATTTTTCTTCATTAATGTCTTCCCCTGGAATTCTAGTTTAAAATTATTTAGATCAGATTCACCAACCAGACAAAATCTTTTTCTCATCCCATTACTTGGGTGCCCTAAATGATGGTCCAGAATATAAAATTCTGATGTTCTGTACTCTTTTCAACACTTCTTTTTATTTTCCAAAGTCACAGCTTTAAACTGGAGGAAATACAAGTTACAGCCTGTCTCCTTCTAATCTTTAGCTTTCTAACAGGACTTCACATTTTCCAGAGAAATAAACAAGAAAAATTCTCATGGTATCATGGAAGTCAGCCAAACTGGCTAGTTGTCCAGGAGTTTTGTGAATATCACTGGGCCCTCCAGCAAATCTCAGATTATGTTCAGGAGCACCCTTTTACCAGTCATGCCAGGACTAGTTGCAGCAACTGCATTTGCCTCTGCAGGGAAGACATCTGCAGATGTCTGCAACTGTTCATTACATGTGCAAGTCCTTGTGAGTCTTTGTTAGGAGTCTCTGGTTCTAAAGAATAGATGGGAGAGTTTGACTTCCTTCTTCCTTCTTACTGAACAGCCTCTTGATGCTGGCCTTGATTCTTTTTCATCTTCCCCTACAACACTTTCATTTGGCCTAATGATTTTGGAGAATTTGTCCCATCCCATCTGGAAGTAGTGTGGCTTGCACTTACTTAATCTAGAGGATGGTTCTCTTTCCCTTACCTGCTTATCTAGCAGTCAGACTTACTCATGTTTATAACACATACAGTGGTTTTTCACTTGAGGCAGAAATCCCAAGAGCCTCTCGTTCATTGTCAGATCTACCTGAGTTGTGCGCATTACTTAAACTTTTGCACAAAAGGGGAAGCAGAAATATGTTTAAGTCCTTTCTCTCCCTGCCCCCCATGAAAAAAAAAACATACCATGTACACTGCATAAAGCATTTGATGATAGCCAAACACTGTATCAATTCACAGAGGAAAACAGGAAATTTACCTCTAAACACTGGTCACTTAAAAATAGATAAGATATTCAGCTCTGCAGTTTATCACTGGCACACAGCCTGGAACCTAAAAAAGATAATGTTGTGGACAAGTAACACTTCATTAAAAATTGAAAATATATTACTTGCATCAGTACTGTGTTCCTTTTGGCTGCTTACACTTGGTGTATAATCTCTATGACAGTGATTCCAGTGAAGCAGACTGAGTTGCATTTTGCAGGTCAGGGAAATTACATAAGCTTTTGATGATATTTTCACCAAAATTATTTATAAAGGAATAATAGCCAGGAATTTGAAGCAGTGATTTGAAAAGAGCATTTGTGGCTCTGAGAATAGCCAGACTGGCAATCTCACCAACACCTGATTTGCAGATGCCAGTTGTCTGAATTAGGTTTGAGGGGAGCTTTCTGTTAGTTGACAGCCATTGCCAGACATGTGATTTCTCTCTGTGCTTTTCTGGGCTAGTGTTTTGGGGTTTATATTTGGCATGATCCGATCTGAAATTAGCCAAAAAGATTATTGAAGAGAGAGACTTTGTACCATGAGCTCAACACCAAAATAAAAACAATAGCAGTGTCTCAGGGCTGTTTTCTTAGAGATTTATTGGGCCTTATTAAATTTGGAACCAGTCAAGAAGAATATAACAGCTGTTGTGAATTTCAAACAAAAGCAAAACAGCCTCTTCTCTGCTTTCCTCCTTCATGGTGCCCCTGGAAGCTGGTAAGCTCTCTGGGCAGGATCTGTCTTACTTATGCTTACCCACTGGAAAGCAGTGTTTACATATACGATGTGATACCAGCAAGGATAATCCAAGAGATTTGTTTTGATTTACTTCTCATTTCAGGGCATTTATGAGTAGCTTATAAAAAAGAAGCTGAACTATAAAGCTTACAAAAACTGATTTCCACAAAACCAAAGATTTTGGAGTGGTTTTCTATGGTATGTCTGCCATGATCCATGCATCATCTCCACTAAGGAATTCCAAGAATAAATTAGATAGTGTCACAGTGATGGTACAGGGAAATATCAGTATTAATTTAAGCTTTTGCTTCAGGAAAATTGGAAATGCTAATGAAATCTTTTAGTTGTCTACATTAAAGCAAGTTCAGGATGCGATATAACTTTGAAATAGTAAAACAAACTACACAGTTCTCTAAAGAGGGAATATGTACAATGTGACCTCAAGGTCAAAAGGGCTCACCTAAGAAGTCAGAAAAATTATATTAGCACATATTATGTAATATATAGTAATGCAGTTTCAGTAATTAATTTGAGAATTTTAGTCTAAGTATGACAAAATAAGTTTAATTGCCATCCCTGGCATCTGCAATTGATTAAAAAAAAGGGTTAGAAGACTTAACAGATAAAGTTTACAAGAAGAAACTTACCACAGAAATTAATGCTTTGAACCTGCAAATCAGACTCAGTGTATGTTGCCATGGTGAAAGTAATCAGGTCACACATTCTATTTGGGCTTTTATTTAGTTAAGAGTATTTACAAGCTAAAGTCCTACACTTTAAGCTTATTTTAGTGCAATTTCATGGCTATATCACTGTGTAAGTCAGGGTCGAGTCTTCAGACAGAAGTCACACCTGTTTTTTGACTGGAAGATTTAGTAATAAGAATTCCAAGCCCAGATATTGGAAAATGTAAAGTCAAAAGGGAATGCAAAGACATCAAAGTGTTTATAATTACAGGTATCAGCTCCTACAAGTAGGGTTGGAGGAGAAAGAGGATAAGGTTAGAATTATTAGATGTTAGAAGCTTGGAGGAGGAGTGCACCAGAGAATGGGGACTAAGGGTCTCTGAGTTGGGGGTCTCTGGCTAACTGGTACTGATATCACCAATAATCACTTGTGTAGCTGGGACACAGATTTTGAGAAGGGGGCACCTGCCAACTGTGCTTATATCTCTAAGAGGATTCAATGAGACTAATTTGGAAAATATCTAAGTACAGCAACATGAAATACCTTTGGTACTAGAAAAAAACTTGCTGCCAGAATGTAGAAACATTGCTAGGGTAATAATGACAGGAGTAGAGAATAAAATCAGAAATAAAAAACAGAAAGGAATTGGTCCCCTTTCTCTCCTCTAGACTCCTGGTCTCTCTCTAGTGCTACCTTTAAGCTAAAACCAACAGGGGTCAACTAGCCAAACAGAAATGCAATTTACAGAGTTCCAGCCACAGAATCCCAAAACCAAGTATGGCCAGGAGGATTTGATGCTGAGAGACAATAGCTTAAGAACTGACAGTCACTGCAACTTGATGAAGAGATTCACTGAACTGCTTCTCCAGATCACATATTTTAGACACTTTTAAGAAATAGACCAGAGACCACCAATATGTTGGCTTACCAGTGGTTCACAAGATTGTATTTTTACTGATATGATAAAGTAATTCAACACAATGAACTTGAAACTGCAGGGGAAAATATAAGAACATTGCTGATTTGTTCCAGGAAGTGAATACATTCACACTCAAATTGTTCTTGTGGATTGAGCCAGTGCCCATTAGAGACTCCATAGGTTTCCATTGCTAAACTTTCCTACAGTCAATGGAACCATGGTTACTGAAGATTTGCAGAGTTACAGACGGGAAATACAGTCACAAATTCGAAGGAGATTCACAATCTTTGAGCATGAATCATGCTTTAGTTTCCAAGATTGCTTTTAGAGTATGAGCCTCTGTGTGTGACTGAATTGTCAAGAATCTGCCATATCACTTCAAGATGGTTTTATTCTGCCAGTAGAAGTATGTCTATCAAGAAGACAGAACATCCTGCAACTTTAGATAAAACAGAATAAGTATAGAAATTTCCAGAACTACTGTGTAATTTATGACTACATACCCACTATTGGCTCTCTAAAATTATGTTCTCTTAAATATGAAACTTGCCAGGCAGAGTGGTGCAAACCTATAATCCCAGAAACTCTGGAAGCTGAGGCAGGAAGATTGCAAGTTGGAGGCCAGCCTCAGCAACTTAGTGAGACCCAATCTCAAAATCAAAAATAAAAATGGCTGGAGATATAGCTCAGTTATAGAGTGCCCCTACATTCAAACCCCTGTACCCAAAAACGAAACAAAACTAAACTAAAATTTAGAGTCATATATCCTTTTTTTATTCAAAAAAGTCAAAATTTAGAGTCATATATCCTTTTTTGAATAAAAAAAGGATATATCCTGATTTTTATACCCCCTAAATCACAATAGAAATTTATTTTTCTTGGTTCTAGAGTCTGGAAATAAAAAATCAGAGTGCCAACATGCTTATGTTCTGGTGAGGGCCCTTTGAGTAGGAAAGCAGCTGACTTCCTGCTGTGTCTTCACTTTGTTGAAAACGTGAGCCAACTCTGGGGGGATTCTTTTATAAAGGATTTTGTAAAGAATGCTATTCATATGGGTTCCATCCTCATGGCTTAATTATCTCCAAAAGCCCCATATTTAAATACAGCCACATACAGGACTAGGTTTTAACATAAGGAAATACAAATATCAGTTGGTAATAGTAACACACATAGTTTTCTCATGAGTTTTAAACTTCAATATTAACCATATCGTTATTTTTTGATAAACCAAAGAACTGTCTTTGACAAACTGCTATAATACATGTCTATGCAAAATTATAATAGCACTAAAAATCTTGACAAATTATATATTTGCTATGCATAAATAGCCACAGTGACATATAGGTCCACAAATATCCTACATATTTGAAGCTAAACATGTTTCAAAATGAAGAAGTTTCCTGATTTTAAATATAACGTTTCACATAGACTCAAATATCATTGAATATTCACATTAACTGAGATCAATACACTACAGTCTCATGTTCATACATACAGATCAGGATTCATTACCATATATTAACAAATGAGCTATAAGGAAACTTCTTGATTTTTAGAATGTATAAGGCTTTGGAATTATGAATTAGGGTTGTTAACATCTGTATTATCAACAACTGCCTTATGTAAAATAACTCCATGTCTAAAAACTGGTATTTCCAATTACCTTTAATTCTGACATCAAAGGAAGCTTTACCTGTGTAATTTTTAAATATAAAAGACTATGATGTTTGTATGTGAAAGTAGAGAAGTTAGTTGAGAGACAAAGATGTAAAACTGGTAAATGCAACAGATGTTAGGATGAAAAATAAGAAGGGAAAATCCATTCATTTTTCCCCCTTTAACCAGCATTTGCTGAAAGACTTCTAGATGCCAGAGTTGTGCCAGATGTGAACAATTCAAAGATAAATAAGACCCAATTCCTGCCATCCAAGAGGCTTCAATATAGCTAAGGAAATGCAATAAAGTATGAAAATTAATCCTAGGATGAAAATCCACAGAAGTATAGTGAAATGGAAAGGAGGAAGTAATTGCTTTCTTTGAGGAAGGGAGAGTCCAAGTATTTCATTGATAAGATGATTCTTGCAAAGTTATTCTTTGGGTTAGAGGAAGGGGAACTCAGGGGATATGGAAGATTACTTTTAGACAGAGGAATGGTTGGAGCTAATCAACATGGTCGAGAGACAGTGTGTTATAAGAAATGACATTAATAGCATAGATGGGCTGATTTTAATTAGTATTTAGCATAAAACTTTGGAGTGCCTACTATGTGCTATTGTGTAGGCTTAGTGTTTTAGAGCACTTGAAATGTGACTAAGCACATTTTTATTATATTACCTTTTTAAAATGTTCATTAATTCACTTAAAATAAGTATAACAAACCCATTATACATGATCAAATGACATTTCTTTTATTAGAAGAATATTTTTCAAACTCCTGGAAGAAGTCCTATCCTGAGATCATGTGGACCATTCAGGAATATGCATTTCCAACTATCAAAACAGTTCTACCCTGGAATATGTCCACCATTCTAGTGTACCCATTCCCCAGTTACTCTAGGTACTCCTGCTAAAGCTTATCCCTTCAACATTTCCTAAAGAACTGGATTTAGGCTATTGAATCTCTCACATCCAAAGGTAGTTGTTTGCTAACTCTCCTGGGGAAATAGCTGACATAGTGTGACTTATAATAGACCAGAATCAGGCAAGATTCTTTAGTTCAGATTATACTTCAGAATCCTTTCAAGGATCTGGATGAAGTTAGACTTCACTTTAAACCAAATCTTATTTAGCTATTGCTGCATTAAAATTACCCACAATTTTGTGGAACAAAACAATCTTTTTATTTTTCTCAAGATTCCATGGTCAGGAATGTGGGCATGACACATCAGTGATGGTTAATAACTGCTTCATGATATTTGTACTTCACTGGTGAAACTAATATTAGGGTATCTGGGATAGATTGTCTGTGTCTCTATGTCTGGTTGGTTTAAATATATGCATTCTTCCAAAATTTGTATGTTGAAATCCAATCTCCAATTTGACAGAGATGGGGCTATAGGGGTCCATTAATTGATTCCAAATTCAAAGTCTATATTTTAGGTTCTTGTCTCATTAAGAATCCCAGTATGACTATAACATTTAGGGTACAATCTTTTAAAAGCATAACAGGTAGGAGTGATATGGAATTGAGATTTATTATAGGAATCAGACCTCACTACATAGTTGCAGCTTCTGGGGAAATAATGGTAAAAAGGGGATGGTTGGATGACCATAGAAAAATTCCTATTCAGAGACCACAAAGAGAAGTTGGAGAAAAAGTTCTGAGATTTCTGCTTTGGCATCCTATATTGGGTTGGAAGTCACTGTAGGTCAGCAAGGAAGGCACACAGAGTGGGAAGATTCTAGGATAAACTGAAATTTATGGAGACAAACTGGAATCCACAAGCACAAACTTTAAACTGTCTGTGTGTCTCACCATTCCTTAACTCCATGATACACTTGGGCTGAAGACAGAATGGTGCAAACTTCTGTAGAATTGCCCCAAAGACTGGCTCAGGACTCAGAGAAGCTGAAGGAGTGGATCCAGCTGTCTCACACCACTGAGGTGGAACAGCAGCATGGACTGTAGCAGCACTTGAAGCCCTTCACTCCACTGGAGCACAGAGCTCAGCACATCTTTTAAATAACAAAATGCAACGTAGTAAAACATCTTAGGCTTGGCAGGACATATGGTGTCTGTTGAGATCAATCAACCCTCTCACTGTATCATGAAAATGGCGGAAGACAAAGTGTAGCTGTGTTCTGCTGCAACCTTATTGATAAAAACAGGAAGTGAGCTGGGTCTGGCCCCTGGGACACAGGTCACGAAACATGCTTTCAATTATAATGAACACTACTTCACATCCTTATCCAAATCCTGCATAAGATTTTCTTATGTTTCCTTGCAAATTTGAATCATTCAAGGAAGAGAATTCTGGAAAACATAGTTTTACATTAGGCATACTGACACAGTAGTAAACCAACAAACCAAGTCTCCAAATTTTCTGCAGTCATGCCTTACTCCTAAAATCAACAACATCAACAACTCATAAAGATTGTAAAAAATATAACTGTAGTATGTAGATAGTGGCCATTCAGGTCTGTGGACAAAAGGGTTTTGGTAAATACTAGCTAGAAGCCACAGAACTAGCAGAATTTAGAAACTTTCATAAGGAATGGCACAAGGTTGATGAACTTGAAGTCTCTTGTGGGAAAATTCCCACTGAAATAATTAATGCAACTGGTAATCCTTAATTCAAAGATTTTTTGAGATTTGATATTTATCTCATTCTGTCCTGTAATGTGTATGGTTCAATGATTTTTAAAAAAATATTTTTTTGGTAATCCAAATCTTTCCTCAAATGAAATCTTAATCAGAAGTAGGAATAAATAAAACATAGACAGGAGCTTCTATTTGGAAATATAAAGAAAGAAAAGAGATAAAAGTTAAATACCTCTAGTTGAAACAGTACCAGAGATGGAGGACTATTTGCATTACAAAGGTAGGTACTCACTGCAGGCCTTATTATTTGACTTTTTTATATAATTTAAATATTAGTATGGTAAGGTACATCTACAGGTTTCATAAGCACTTCTCTCAGCCTATCTTATATACTGACCTTTAATGAGGGCAGTTACGAAAAATGAATAAGGGAAAATGTAAAGTATGAATTCAGGGGCAACAGTAATTTAAAGACTAAAGAAAGATGTCATAGTTTTTCCTAGCACTGATGTTATCTTTTAATCTGATATCTCAAGCTACTTTGATATCCTGGGAAACCAAGGAAAAGATCTTCCGATATCCTTATTTTCATTACATATCTTGTGAAAGGGTATTAATTTTAATGAAATCTCTGCAAATCATTCCCTATAATCCCTGGGAACAATGGGTATGTTAACAACATTATTGGAAGAAGAATCATCCTTCAATTTTGTTTTTCAAATATTGTTACAAAATACATTCAGGGACTGGGGTTGTGGCTCAGTAGTATAAAGCCCTCACCTAGAATGTGTGAGGCAAAGGGTTCGATCCTCGACACCACATTAAAAAAAAAATGAATAAATAAAATAAAGGTATTGTGTCCATCTACAATTAAGTATATGAAAAATACATGCAGATCTTCTCTTAAAATAGCACTAAGCACTTGAAAGTTCACATCCTTTAAACACCTAATAGATCTGCAAAACAATTTGATTAATTGACAGGACATAACTATTTCCAATGCCAGTGGGTAGCATTCCAGTGATCAAGGCTACAACAAGAATTTTCCTTCCTGTTGCTAATGGCTAAACCTGGCACTGAGCCTTTGGCTGTTGCTTCTCAACATGGATATCCTTTTAAAAAATGTGCCTGCCACAGCTTGCCTTAAACTGAAGTAGTGTCAGGATGCAGAGAAAAGAAATGAGTTTAGGAAAGACACAACTGGACTCTATTAGCATCATATCCATTGCTGTGCAGGGTGGAGTCAGCTGAAAGGGCAAACAGGCTTTTGCCCAGACAGAAAGTCCCTTTGTTCACTATGGTAACACGCTAGTTTGTGAAGATGAAATAGCCTAACACGCTAACCCCATCTATGCTGCAGTATAGAACACACTTCTCTTTTATTAGTATTTTGTTCATCTTTTTGGGGCCTTTGTCTTAAGAACAGAAATCAAAGGCAAGAAAATAACCAACATGGACCCTATTTGGGTGTCTGGATCCTAAGCTTCTATTGTTGTCTAGACTCAGAGAACACTGTTGAGGACCACAGAGATCCACATGTGCAAGCAAGGCTTCAAGTGGATGTCCTGCTTTGGGATTCTTTTGTGAATAGACAAGACACCCTTGTAATTGTTGTCACTATTTGAAAATCCTGGTGTAGGCTTTCACTGTCCCTTAGAATCTTAAAGTCAGCTCAAAGTCTTTATCAAAAAAATTAATAATAGGTATAATAACTACTAGCTAGAATGATAATGTTACCCAGTCAAGAATATGAAAACAGAAATTGTAATAGTTCCCCTTCAAGAAAAGGCAGTTTTCTAAAGAAAGTTAGGTAATATTTTCAGATACATTAATGATATGATGAATGTAAGATTAGTACAGTTACTAATCAGGTAAAACTAAACAATGTAAAAAATTGAATAATGCATTTCCTCAAGGTATCAAATGTCTGCAAGAAATGGTTAAATAGTCTCAGGAAAGAATATTAACTTTTCAATATAATGTTATTCAGATTTTTTTTAAAGATTGTAAAATTGGCACTTGTCAGATCAGAATGAATAGGAATATCAGAAATATACACACCACTCAAAAGCATTATAATATGTTACTTTGGCATTTTTCTATTAATGTGTAATTAAATTACATTAGCATTTATTGAAGCACACTATGTATCCACCGTTGAGACGATGCTAGAAATAGAAATGAAAATGACATTTATTTATTGCCTTCAAAGTGGAACTCAAATTTAATAGAGGAAGTAAAAAGTATCAGATCTTGAATACAATGCTTTAATTCCTGTTTGGTTAGACTCACTTAATAAAGGACATCATGGAAAATCCAACTTCCTATACTATGGTATTTCTGTACTAAGTGTTAAAAACATCCAGTGACAAGTGATATGCTGATGATGGGAACCATGTACTCTGGAAATGTGATGGATGCTCTGATTAGGCTTCACTAAGGTAGGAACTGGGAGCAGAGCCCCATCCAATGAATAACATTTGCTCAGTTCAGAAGGAGAGAACAGGAGAGAGAAAGTTGGAGCAGCATCATTTATGAAGATGTGAAAGTACATTGCATCTGAAGAAAGACAGCCCATAGTTTGGGAATACATAAAAAGAATGGAGGAGCTGGAGGTAAATAAAGGATTTCAATGATACTACAAAGCAGCTAATGTAATCCTTGCTCTAATAGGTATGACTGATAGAAGGTCTCTATCATCTGACTCTATGGTTCTAGAATTGACAGTTCTTTGTTTTATTCAGAATTTTTATTTACTTTCCTAACCTCCCTCATGTTTTGTTTTCATTTCACAATAAAGTAAACCATAAAAGCTAAATTCATAGCTATACGTCCTGATTAAAATGATCAATTATTCTTTAGCATAGTATAAAGCATAACCTAAGTATCCATTTAAAAAATAGTTAGGATGGAAAGAAAACAATGTTCATGGTCTGTTTTAAATGTATTTCTATTCAAAGTTTAAAACAAAGCAAGTACTAGGCGGAAGGGTCTTAGACTAAGGTAGCACTAGTGAAGATAGAAGAGATGAAACAGAGTGGCTATTTGAAGCAAGAATTAAAATTAGCATGAAGAAAAGCAGACATCCTGCACTCTAAATTCTTGGAGAACAGAATATCCCTTGCCTTCAGGAAACCTGGGAAAGATAACAGTGAAATCACATCATCTGCATCTGCTGTGTTGGCACTTGCCAACTTCCCTCAGTGACTGACTTCTAGCTAGATCCTGCAGTGCAGAGGCCCTGGTGGATAACAAAGGTGAGAGGTGGATAAAAGTTCCTTTTTATGCTTCAAGCCTTCCCTTAATAGTGCCCTTTAATTCCCATTACCCACAGGGCAAAGGCTCTTCCTCAGCCCTAGCCAGTGTTTCACTCCTCTTAGCAGTCTTAAAACATGAATGTCCAGGACTCCTCCTGCATCTCTAGTACACAACATGTGATTCATGGATCCATTAAGTCCCTCTCAAGGTACCAGGCCCTTTCTGACACTCCAAGTAGCACAGCCTAGGGCTATTCCTGATCTCTTAAAATGCCAGCCTTCTCCCTTGTTGCTCCAGCCTTAAGAGCATAAGCTGCATCCTACATCATTTCTAGCTTGTATCTCCCTCTTTGTTCTTTCAACTCTGGAACTCATTTGTTATTAGTAAACCTATATTAAATCACTCTGCTTGAAGAAAAAAGCATCTTTTCTCTTTTACTGACTAGTTTCTAAGTTATCTAGTACTTGTTACAAACAGTGGGTCAGCGAAAGAAATTCACCAAGATTAGGTTCTCCAGAGAATGAGTTACTGAGCTCTATAAGCTTAAATGCAGGGATGTCATAAACCCCACTGGAAAGTGGGATACAGGAAATGCTGGAATTCTGATTTCTTAATTTATCAACTGCTTACAGTAGGTAATGGTAGCACAATTGGATGTTTCACTTAATTATTATGGTAGTAATGGTGATTTTACATACAAATGAGTGAGATGTTATTTCTGGAGACTTAATAAAAAAGCGAAACAAAACAAAACTCAGGGCTTTAAACTTCCAACACAAAATATAATTTAAAAAACATGTTCACTGTAGCCCTCTAACAATCTTTTATTTCTCTTCAATGAAGGACAAAAATAAAATTAAATGACTAAAATCTGATTTTAAATCTTGTACTGGATGATATACAGCACAATAAATCAAGCTCATAACCTGATAAGCATATTATACAAAATTAAAGGCACTGATGGGAAAGAGTGAAGACACTGAAACTTTCCAGTGGAAACCTCTAGATGGCTGAGAAAGAATCTGAGATATATGAACTTCTTTGCAAAGTAAAAGAAACATCTCATCTCTTGACTATGAGAAAACTAACTCTCCATTGCTTAAAGATCCTGTTGTAACCTCAACCGAGGTGATTATCTTGCAAGAGAGTAACTATTTTCTTTAAGATAACTTCCCCTATTGATTTTTGCCTTCATATACATAACTAGAATTCGGTTATATACTCTCCAGTGGGAACAGGACAAAATCTGACTCAGGAAAGGATATCTTAAATAATAAAATACTTGCGAGATTTCTCTAGTTTATAACAGTCAATACCAGGAGACTATGTATAGGAATGGATTCTAAAGATGTTAGGCCAAGAAGAATGGAATGCAATATTCTTATTAAGTCAAGTTTTTAACTCTTGAGTACACTTACCTAAGACACTGTAATTATTATGTTAGTTTGAGCAAATGGAAATAGCTTTGATAATTGTTTTTGTTGGATGACTAAACCAGGACTTAATAGTGATCCATATTCAACAGCACATATTTCATATTTAAATGACAGAATTTCCCTAACCTAAATAAAGAGGAAGGAATCCTAAATTTTAGGCAGATGGAAACTTCAGAGAGGAATTGCCATGTATGACCCATTGTATTCCCTCTCTTTCTCAAGAGGGCCCAGAGGCACTCCATTTCTTTAGGAATTGACATGTGCATTAACTAGAAGAAAACCAATTCCATTGAAAAGCTCTATGCTGTCCATCCTAGGCAGTCTAGGGAGGATAGTGGTGGGAGGTATCCCATTGACCTCTGTTGTCTAATTTCAATGGGAAACAGGATCTGAATTAAAAGCCAAAGACCAGAGAAAACTCAAGTACTTTTTTTTCCCTTGTGGTTCAAGGGATCAAACCCAGGGGGTTGGCACACGCTAAGGCAAGTACCCTACCACTGAGATGCACATATTTAATGAAACAGGGAGAGGGAAAGAATGGCAACCAGACAGGGGTCTCAGGTGACAGTGATATTTGATGATAGCTAAGTAAAAAGGGTGACCTTGTGAATTAAATCTGTGAATTAATTAATTTATGTTTAGAAAAATTTGAGAAATAAAAAGTGCCACTCTTCTCCTCTAGACATAACAGAAAATCACAATGTTAGACAATATATGAAATTTTAGACTGAATTTGCCTCACAGTATCATTAGATATCCATGAGTATTTCCTCAGTTTCAGGAGAAATAACTATAGAATTCCCTCATTGACTCCCTGACCCTTCAAGTGAGGCATAGGAGAAAGTAAACCAGAAGTAATACCACAGTTTTATGGAAAGTGCCAAGATTCTTGTCATCATTACAACCTGAAGAAAGTTGAATTGATGATTCCTACCAACTCCCAATATTCTCAGCTGTGCAAAGGCAGATTGGTATTAGAGAAAACCTGTGGATTATAATAAATTTAATTATATAGTGATTACAATTGCAGCAGCTGTTTCCTATGTGGGATTTTAGATATGGTCCAGGTATGAGAAATCGGTCCAGAAATTGTGCTATTTTCCTCTGTGCTTATTAAGAAGAACCACCAGAAGCAATTTTCCTTTACCAGGGAAGATTAGCAGTATACATACCTTTATTACACAATTTGGATTGGCAGGGGACTCAACTGATATTTCTCATTAGCTAGGCTTAAAGGACCTTAATAATCTGAATACTCTACAGCTCTAGCATTCTGAACTAAATAATATCTGCCTGAATTTTAGAATACGGTTATTGACACATTGTATTCTTAGGACCAGCCTAATCTTCAAATATTTTGTAGAAAGTGAAGTCATATGAGGTAGTAGATTAACCACTTTCTGTGTTTCATTAAGGAAAATTGATCTAATATTTCTACCTTTTTACAGTTGTTTTTTGTTTTTGTAAATTATATTTTCCTCCAAAATTATTATTTAGTTCTTATATGTCTTTGATTTTTTTAACCACTATCATGGGCTGAGAGGTGAGAGTTAAAATCTTCTATTATATGTGTATTTCTCTGCCTTGTAGTTTTGTTTTATGAAGTTGAGGTATTTGGCTCATGGGTATTAAAAACTCTTTTCACTGTGAGTCACTCTTTTTAATATTACAAAGTGTCCTTCTTTGTTGGCCGAGTTATGTCTTAACTAATAGATTATGACTCCAATATTCCTTGTTTTCCTTTATCTTGTATAATTTTCCATCCTTTTATTTTCAATGTTTCTAAATTACTTTGCTTTAAATACATTAACAGAGAGATTTCTATAAATTTATAGAAAATATTTTTATTGGATAAATGTGAAAATATGTAAGAAAACACATTTACACTCATTAATACAGAAGTATCTTTGGTCTACCTATAGTATGCTATTAATGATATTATTATTTATAGAGATTTTATAAAAGACAGTGGCTTATTTCTTTGCTTTATTTTTTATGTGTAGTTCCTTTGATAGTTATGAAAATTTATCTTTTTGTTTTAATCAGTTTTGTTATAAATCTGTCTTTATATAAAGCCTCTAGTTACCTATTTTTTCTGACAGTTGTAAGCTTTATTTTGAATAATGAAAAAATAGTGTTTTATTTTATTCCCTGAGCCTTTTTACTAGTTCATAATTTTCATCAATAACATTTCTAGTAATATTTACATTTGTACTTTTAAATACACCTGTAATTATATTACCTTTTTTTCTGGAGTTGAAGGCTTCCTTTACCTCCTAATAGGGTACCTTTATAATAAGTGCACTTATCTCCCATTTTCTTCCTTCCTTCCCAGTTTTAGTTGGTCGTATCATTTCTACATATACAGGTCTCTAATGTTCACATTCTGTCCTGTCACCAGAAACCCAACATTGGTTTGAGTCCTGGTTTTACAGTTAGAAATATTAAGTGCTCTCCATAAATTATTTTGTTGCAATTTCTGCAGCTCATCTCTTGGATAAAATTAATTTTGCAATAGTTTCCTTAAGAAAGATTCATGGGAAAAATATTCTTTTTCTTTAACATTTTTAAAATTGTTTATCTGAAACTTTTATACTTGGAGAAAAACTTGGGTGAATAAAAACTCCTTGGCCTGTGATTTCTCCCTTCGGGTATTTTGGAGCTCTTCTCCACTGCTCGTTGCCGTGGAGAAATCTATGGACAACTTTATTTCCTCCTAATAAGTGTCTTGTTCTTTTTATACTACTGCCCAAAAGATTCATTCTTTGTCTTTAAAGTCCAGGAAATTTGCTAGACTTGGTTCCCATGTTGAATTCTCTTGGGTCAGTTTATTTCTTGATGAAGTAGACCCTCACAATCTGTAGATTCAAGATTTGTTTCTGGTTTTTTGTCTTTTGATTTTTGTTCTTAATATCAAGAAAGCCTTTTAAAATTCTGTCTTGAACTTCTTTTCCACTCCATTATGTTGATTTTATTTTAGTTCTGGCAGCTCTGCATCATTTGGATGTCTGTTGCTTATCTACTCTAATGCTTTTTTCTTTAATCTGTTAAAACTCCTCCTTAAATTCTGCATTATTTTGCTCCTGTTTGCTGAACTATTTTTGGAAGCTTTTACAAGTATTTTCATGTCTGTGAATTATATCTGTCTGCTGGTTTATGGAATATAGAGATCATGGATCTTTAAAAAAATTAATTTTCAGTGATTTCCAAGAAGAGATGGTGTCTTATGGAGTCATATCTGTGTAAAAAAAGGGTCTCTTAAATATTTAAATTAAAATCAGTAGTGGGATAAGGCTGCCCTCCATGACTACTGCTATTTAAAATTTTATTGCAGATCCAATCAAACAGAAGAAAAGAAAAAGAATGTCACAACAATTAGATAGGAAAAAAAATGGTCATTTCTCACCAATGTTCACAAATGTACAACTTTCTAAATTTAAAAAACTAATTTACTTATGAATTATTAAAATTAATGAGTTTAAAAAGAAACTAGATAAGCTATTAATGTAGAAATATCAACTTCATGAGCATACCACAAAAATAGACAGTAGAGAAATGCAACTCAAAAACTTTATAGTAGCCACAAACATTTAAGTTACCTATGAAGAATTCTTAAAAATATAAAGAGGTAAAAGACCTGTGTAGGGCAAAAATCTTAAAGTCTGTGGAAGAAGATTAATTCGATCCTGAATGGAAGTCGTTCAGCTCTTCGTGGTTAAGATATCTCAGTGCCATAAAAAGTTCGAACAAACCTGTGGACACTGAGCTAAAGATTTAATATGATTAGGGCACTGCTGGATTTCATAAGGAACTTGGTAGACTAATACTAAAACATATATGGAATAAAAAAGGGTCAAACAGAGCCAAGGAGACCCTGAAGAAGAAGAAATACACAAGTTGACTTTCCTCACAGATTATGAAGACCTGAATTTACACAGATGTAGTGCAGCATTAGGTTGGCATAGGGTTAGAAAAATATTCCGTAAAACAAAACAGAAAGCTGGAAACATACCTGTGAATATAAATTTGTAATGTTACAAGTGGAAATCCGTAGTTAAACAAAGGACTATTCAATAAACAGGACTGAGGGAGTTGGTGGTTCATAGGATAAAAGGCAAAGTCTAATGGACTCCTTCTTCAATTCTGAATAGTTGGACATACATGTTAAAGTGTAATTCTTTTAAAACTTGGAAGACAATGCAGAAGAATATCTGTATGACCTTAGAATAAGAAATGATTTCCTGTGGTAGAGGGGGTAGCTCTGTGGTAGAGCATTTGCCAGCACACATGAGGCCCTGGGTTTGACCCTCAGGACCAAAAGAAAAAAAAAATGTAAGACAAAAAAGAAAAAAGAAAAAAGTCTTAACTATAAAAAAAAAATTCAACTCTAAAAGCTGTTCAGTAAATAACATTCAATAGGATAATGATGTTTGTCTCATTCTATTATCTTTCCTTCCCCACCTCCTCCCCAACCCTCATTTTCCTCTATACAATCCATCCTTTCTCACTCTTCCCTTACCTCTCCCCACCTCATCAACCACTTATCAGAGAAATCATTCGGCCTTTGATTTTTGGGGATTGGCTTATTTCACTTAACATGATAGTGTCCAACTCCATCCATTTACCTGCAAATGTCATAATTTTATTATTCTTTATGACTGAATAATATTCCATTGTGTATATATACCACAGTTTCTTTATCCATTCATCTATTGAAGTGCATCTAGGTTGGTTCCACAATTTAGAATGAGACAAACATCATTACCCTATATATATGTATGAATACGTAAATTGAATGATTCTATTTTGTGTACAACCAGAAAAATGATAGTTGTACTCCATTTGTGTACAATGAACCAAAATAAAAAATTAATTAAAAAGATAACATTCAATAGGACCTGATATTGGCACATACTTCAAATAAGGAATTGAAAACAACTTCTGCTTAGGGTCATAAGCATTTGAAATAAAACCTTAACTGATTACCTTTAAGAGGAAGAAATAGAGAGGGAAAAATTGGAAATATACAAATAAATAAAATGGTTTGATCTTTTATTCTTGTGTGTGGTACTGAGGATTGAACCCAAAGCATTGGCCACTAAGCTATCTCTGCGGTCCCTTTCTAAAATTTATATTGAAACAGACTCTCACTAAATTTCTGAGGCTAGACTCAAACTTGCAGTTCTCCTGCCTCAGCCTCCCAAATGTGTGTCACGGTGCCTGACTTGGTTTGGTCAGTTTTAAGTTCTTCTTTTGGGTAATGGTTGCGTGGTGTTCATAAGAGTTTAAAGAAATTTAAGGATTTTCTGTATGTTTGTATCTTAAATACATGTTACCTATAGCCCTTTTAAAAATCAGATTTATTTTTAATTAGAATATACAAATAGAAAGTGTACAAATCATAAGTGTGTACATCAGCAAATTATCACATCCACATGCCAGGTTCAAAAAATTGAACATTTCCACACACAAAAAAACCATCTCCTCACTATTCTTGCTTGCCTCCCATAGATAACCAATTTCAAATATTCTTTTATATGTATTCAATTTAACATATAAATCATCAAAAGCAAATTAAGGAAGGAGAGCATGTTTCTGCTGATGTCAACTATTTCTAGGAAGATTTTTATCTTCAACCAGGTAAGAAATGTTTTATCTTAAAAGTGAAAAGGGATATCTACCCTGCTTACAAAGAAAACTGCTATACCCTAGTAGACAAAGGGTGGGAAAAGATAATAAAGTTCCCAAATATTTTCTGAGAAACTATTATTATAGGAGAGTTTCAAGAGAATTCTCAGCTAAAGTCTAAACCTTTTGCTTGAGAACTGCTCATATGTGTTTCAACACAATCATATTATATCCCAAAGTTGTCTCTTTGCCATTCTGCAGTTTCTTCAGCCAAGTTTCTTTAAGCAAATTCCATAGAACTTTACCATCTGAGTGTTTCCCTCTGAGAATATGGCATTTGAAATTGCCTATCTTAACAACATGGTACCGGTAACTGTTTCCAATATATTAGCTGTGTTCTGACTATTGCAGAATTTATTGGGACTACTCCCTTCTAGCTATTACATTACTATTAACTTAGCATAAAATAGGTTTAATTTTTTGTTTGTTTGTTTGTTTGGTTGAACCCAGGGCCTGAGGATTGAACCCAGGGCCTTGTTTTATGAGGGTCAAGCACAATACCAACTGAGCTATATCCCCAGCCCTTAATGATGTTTTTATATCAGCCTTGTAACTGCACTGGCTACTATAAACCATCAAATCCATTTTCACATTATTTTAGTCAGCTTTTCACTGCTGTCACTAAGGTCTCAACAAGAACAACTGTAGAGGAGGAAAAGTTTATTTGAGGGCTCATGGTTTCAGAGGTCTTAGTCCATAGAAGACTGACTCCATTCCTCAGGGTTTGAGGTGAGGCTGAACATCATGGCAGGAGAGTATAGCAGAGGGAAGCAGCTCATGTGATGATCAGAGAGCAGAGAGAGAGACTCTACCTCCCAATGCCCCACTTTCTCCAGCCACACCCCACCTGCCTCCAGTTACCACTCAGTTAATCCCATGAGAAATTAATTCACTGATTACAGCTCTAACCCAATCCTTTCTCCTCCAAACCTTTCATTGTCTCACATGTGAGCTTTTGGGGGACACCACATTCAAATCATAACATGCATAAACTCTACCATGATTTTAGCCTGAGGTGTTTTTTTTTCCCTGTTTAAATAATTAATTTATTTTCTTGTATCTATGGCCATGTTTCACTGCATTATTGTCTTTGAGCTCTCTTTCAGTTTGGGAGACAGATTGACATTGAGTTTTACTTCTCTATGGTGGCAGCTTTCTTATTTAAAAAAAATCACATTTATTGTTTTTATAAAGTCCCCTAAGGGAAAAGGGGATCATTGTTCCCATTGTTCCCATTCCAAAAGTAGATAACTTAGAAATCAGGAACATAGACAACTTGCTCCAAATCAGGTTTATGAAGTAACAGATCCTATACCTGAGCTGACATAGGTTAGGACTAAGTTCATTTCACCAACCTCAATGATCTCTCATGCTAGACTAATTCAGACAAATTAAAATTAGTCTTTAAAAATGTACTATTAAAGACCTAGAATAGGAAAATGAACCTGGAAAAGAGAGTAGTTTGAGGACAGAACTTGGAAGCCAAAAAAAAAAAAAAAAAAAAAACTAAAACCACTCTACTTTCATAAGTAAGTGCTAACAAAATTGGTGATTCCAAGAATCATGCAAAGAGAATTACACAGTTTGATAGCATAAATCATGACACACATATCAACAAAAATAATTAGATCATCCTGACTTCGATTTAGGAAACTGTCAAAGGGTTCACAGACCTCTTTACTTTCAATGTGACTGATATTTCATTCGGTGGCAAGAAATAAAGTAGACTGTGGTTGGGCAATCTGGTTTGGGATTACTGAAAGGAGGCCTGACTCTTTTAAACCAATTTTAATTAGTTTAAATCAGTCTAGTTTGCCCAAGACATTGAAGTCTGTGAAATGAACTCTGTCCTAACCTATGTCGGCTGAGTTATTAGATCTGCTACTTAATAATCCTGATTTGGAACAAATGGCCAGGGTTCCTGATTTCTAGTTTATCTAGTTTTTGAATGGGAACAGTGATCCCTGTGCTATCTTTGGCATTAGATTCCCCAAGGGTTGTATTAAAAGGAAATGTGGGACAGGAGTAGTGTTCTGGAGACTTGCTCAGAGGGCAAGTCTGTGTGCATGAAATGTAACAAATTAGATGTTCCGAGTATCTCATTTTAGTACCTTTACAATAGCTATGCATGAATGACTGTGGTGATCTTCAGTTGTGACTTTACCTGTCATCAGGGAACTAAAGGTGAGAAGGGGTCCTGCAAGTTACAGAAATTTAAGTTGAAAACCAAATAGTACTAATTAGAAGGAATCATAGTATATAGGATGGCCAGTAAATAGAAACTAGTGTGTGACCTTGGGTCAAGTCATTTCACCATTCTGCCTCTCTACTTAGCATTTGTAAACTGCAATGTAGGAAAAAAATCTTCAAAACGGTTTTGTTTTTTTTTCCCCAAAGAAAACTGTAAAGAACTTCACCATATATTCAGAAAAAAACTTGACTGGCAAATCAGTGTCTCCATAGAATTCTAAAGGCCCAACAATGAATAAAATAAAATAAAAACTAAAATGCAACTGGAATATTTTCATTGAGTTCTAATATTTCATACTCCTTTTAATAGCTGAAAGAGAAGCTGAAGATTCTAAGAATTATTCAATTCTGTATGATCTTGCAATAATAGTCATGGGTAGTATCGGATGTGTACTCAGAAACTTCTGGCAGCTGTGCGTATTGGGGAAAAAAATAGGAGGAGGATTGGAAACTTTGTCTGAGAAAACTGACCAGGACCTGAACCAAGGAAGCAGCCTGTCCTGAGATAACCTACCAATACCAAGAGTACAATGCCAAGAGTGCTCATTCATTTCTTTCATTGCAATGTTCCAATATCACTGTGTGTGTGTGTGTGTGTGTGTGTGTGTGTGTATTCTAGTATCATTAACAAATTTCTAAGCTAAGACTTCTAAGTTCATAAATTTTTACTTTTTTTATTTACTTTTAGATCACTTTAATATTCACAGTAAAATTGAGAAGGTACAGAGACACCCCCGCCCCCGCCCCTGCCGCCACCTGTCCCGGCCCTTTATGTGGAGTTTTGATAGTCCCTAAATGCTCCTCTAGAATAATACATTTGTCATAATTGACGAACCTACATTAACACATCATAGTCACCAAAAGTTCATCATTTACCAGAGGTTCACCAAAATTTCTTCTTAAAAAACCTTCAGATCATGGAGAGATAACATACCGCATATCGTCTTAACCTGAACTTCAAGGAAATACAATGGTCAAATGTAAAGTTGAGGCTTCAGACTCAATCGAACCTAGCTTCACCAATCAGATCTTACATTTTGATCCTAGAAAAAAAATGGATCATTTCATTTTTTAAACATTTCTTAAAGAACTATAAAAACCCAGAATCAAAAATATTTTGATTAGATCTCTGATAGCCAGAATTTTCAGTTAAAGACCCTTTCCTTCTGATGGCTAAAAAGAGACATAAGAGAATAAAAGTGTGGATGTGCCAGCTCCATTTGCATAGAGTTTTCCTACTCGATTTGAAGCATAGATAGGTTCCAAAATATTAGCTTGGACCCTCTGTGTTGGACCTTTCAGGATGCCTGGAGGAAACAGTCAGATCCAGGATTCAACCAGGACTTACATCTGTGAGGGCTGAGCACCAAGCTTTCAGAAAAGGCAGAGAGATCTATTTCCTCATCAATTGCCAGGGGCTTTGGCAGATTCTGTTTAGCGCCAGGAAGACCACCTGGATCTGTGAGAAGTCCCACTTAATTAAGATATTAGCTCCTCACATAGTGAACAAAGCTTCCTAAATTCATAGGTTGACAGTGAAATGAAGATTTTCTCATTGAGACACATTGAAACCCGATTTCAGCTCCCTTTTGTGCACAGCAACCTGCAATGCGCAAAGTGTCAGCCTTGCCTTGCTAACTTCCTTAGAGGGAGAGCTAGTAACAACACTCAGCTGATTATAAAAGAAAGGGAAGAGACTCCGAGTGATTATAGAATTCTTATAATGTGCATAGTGTTATTATGGCACTCTGCCCAGGGCTCATCAAAGATAAATGAGGTTTGAAGAGTGTTTTTTTTTTTATGTTAAACTTAATAGACATTCCCTTTCTTTCTTTTAAAAAAAAAAATTGTGGCAAGGGAATGGAAAAGACATCAAAGCAATTTTCCTATAAATCTATACAAAAATGAATTTCAGAGTCAACTTTTCTGCTTTTATTACTTATGGTTTTTTATTTTTTATTTTTTTGGAAGCTGAAAGGGAACATAATTCAGTGCCTTTCAAATTGCTTTGGAGAAACATAATAAATCCAATATATATGGAAAAGTTTATAGGGTTTCTTTTTTTCACAAAGTATATGCAACTCCGAGATCTTTCTCTGATATTAAGAACGTTTCCAAATGTTTTCTTCAAAGTTTTTCATACATATTTCACTGATTTTCCTTGACATTTAGCAATTTATAATTCTGAAGTCCAATGATAGGAGACAAAGTTTAATATCTTGTCTGTAAGAAGCTATTGTCTTTTCTAACTACTCTTCCTAAAATCCTCACTTGAACTTTAAAGCACAGTAGCAATCTCTTATTTCAGTTTCTATGGTTAAGAATTTTGATAGGAAGTAGAAGGGGGAGAGTGTCCATTAATATTGCAACATCAGCCTCGGAATGTGCTCCTTATGTGTGAAATTATATTTTTATGACACTTCTCTGGTTTTGTTTGAATCAGCTCTATTGAAAATCATCTTGAACCCAATTTTTATCCAGTAACTGCCTCTCAATACACATTACTCTTGTAACTATTAAGATTTGTTGGTTCAGCTTTTCAGGCAAAGTCATTTGAATGCACAAGGGGGTCGACAGAGTGTACTTATGATTATGTCAAAGTTAAATAAATTCAAAGTTGCCTAGTTTCATCAGCAGTTAAATCTCCACTACAAAACCAATAGTTTAAAAAAAAAGTTCAGAGTTCACAGTTCCAAAAAAAGGAAGTTAGCACTAGAAAGAAAGCTACTTCCAAACTATTAAGCCAAAGCATTCCTGGATTCTAAAGCCTAGAGAAAATCTTCTGAAATGAAAGTCTGGAAATGATCCTGGTTGTTCCCCTGTATATAAACACCGTGTTCATCACTGTATAAGTGTTTCCCCATATATAAAATTTAATAGCAGTTCCCCAACACACACAACACCTAAAATCATCTGCACTCCTTATCTGCTGTACCTAAGAGGATGTTGTTTGTATGACTGGAAGAAGCTTGGTCAGAGAAAATATCTGTTTCCCCAGGTTTTCGTCATTTACCTAAATTGGAATTGCCTTACGGAGTGGGAGGTGGGAATTAATAGACACTGGCAAGAACATAGTAAAACTCCAGTGCTTTATATCGGTTACCAAATCATTAGCACAGCAAGAAAAACTTTAAATAGATGCTAAGGAATTGAAAAACATTTACCCCTTTGAAAGTCAGCCTCCTCTAAATGTGCAGAACAAAGTTGGCAGCCATTCAGTGATGCAATGGTACTGAAACTATCCCAAATTTAGAAGACTACTGCAGATGTGGCTAACAGGATCCTTCCCTATGGATTAAACCAATGTTTCTCCACCCTGGCTAGACATAAGAATTACCTGGAGAGCTTGTGACATAATTGATCAGCATTGGAGAAAAGTATGTTTTTAAACTCTGCAAGTAATCCTTATGTGCAAGATGGAGAAGCAAACACATTGAAAATAGTACAAAGATTTTTAAAAATTTCAACACTTAAAACATATTTAAACTCCACCACTTTCACAACACAGAATGCCAAAAGGAAGGAAGAGTTTTTCCAGAATTCATAGAAAGAAAGAGATTGCATTAGGAGACTGTAACCTGGTAAGTAGTAAGAATTTCTTCTTTTTATATAATCTCCACCATATATAGCAGTGGTATTTTAAAAGGTAAAAGTTAGATATGCAGAAAATAAATATTACTTTGATTGTGTCTGAAACTTCCTTCAAGGCAATATCCTGTAGGTAGTGGAAAAAATAGTTAATATAAGTTTAAGCCTAACTTGATGAAATAATTAAATACTCCTTTCATAGTACTGCCTTTCTTTAAAAATTTTTCACTCTCACAAATTTATTTCCTCATTCCCTGCTTCTTTTCCCAAGATACTAATCAAGCATGATGTTCTATGTGACCTGCTTATCTTCATGGCATGAGACAATGTCACCTGGGTCCTTGAGGGTGCATAGATAGCATTGTTTGGTCTCTAACAGGAGGGCACTGCATACCTCTTCACTGGGTACCATGCTTACTCTCCTTTGGCTGGTGAATCTCCTGATGGAGTGAGAGAAAACTGGCCAGGTCCCTCATCTAACTTAGATTTTTTTCCACATCTTTGCTACCTTCAGATGCTTTAGTATCTGCCACATCATGCACTCAACCTGTTTAATAATCCATACCTCCTGTTATCCAGTGGGTCAGGTACACTCACCCTGCCACATATTTTAGATGATGCCAATTCTATCTCTTTATTTCCTTTCTGGAAAATACAATAATTTAATATTAGAATGATGTCGAGTTGAAATAAAATAGAATGGCATTCAAATGTACTTGGTTCTTGAAGGACTGTAACTTCAGAACTTAGTTACAAACAACCCTCACACATCACATATTTTTCATAGTTTTCTTTCTTAAAACTTCTATTCTCTTTCTTCTTTTGTTGGTTAGAGTATATTGTATTGCATAAGAAAAGAGGTGAAAAAGGTTTTCTTCAGGTTTTGTTTTTGTTCTCTATTCCACTTCTTAGTTCAAGGGCCAAAGAACCACATCAGGAAGAATGCCAATAACAAGTTTGCCTGTTTTGAAACCCAGTCTATTCCATGAGGAATGAAAAATAGCAGAAGGTGAAGTGAAAGGAACAAAGTTAGAAATGCAGAAGCTGCTATGTTGCCAGCCCATTTCAATATTTAAAGTCTTCTGTTTGTAAATGGGGGGGGGGGCAGATTTGAACACTATCTTCTAAAAATAATACTTTACTGAGAAGTTAAATTTTTAAAATCGGACACTAAAATCAAATGATTTTACAATTGTCATGGCTGCAGTCTTAAAATGCAGAACAGCCAGGCAAATATACTACATTCTCATAGTTGTTTATTCATATAATTTCAAATGGCAATTTTCAAAAAATACCATACTAATCAGTTTTTCAGTAAACACCATTTTTGACATGGATGCACTTAAAATTTTTGTAAGATAGGTATATAGTAATCAATGTATATGCATGAGTGTGTGATGGGGAGTGGGGTTCTAGGTAATAGGAGAGATCCTCTCTAAAGAAATGGAAGTTAGAGTGCAAGATAACTCAATGTGTCAACTTCATGGTACAAATGAAAACCCTATACAATTACATGTCTAAAATCACTTCAGGATGCAGACTCAAACTATAAGAATTAGACTCTGCAAAATAGAAAACCAATGACCAAGAATAATTCAATTCATCCAAAGATGTATTTTTAAATATCTCTCCCTTTCATCTTAAAAACGAGTCTAAAATCCATTTACCCAACCAGCATAAGTGACTAATGTCTTTCATTACTAATATTTTATAACTCTTTGTGTGTGTGTGTGTTTGTGTGTGTGTGTGTGTGTGTGTGTGGTGTCTGATCTATGCCTCAACTTACTCAATTTATTCAGCTTTTATAAATTCAGAGAAAATTCTTTCTCCCCTCCCTCACTAGATGATCAGCAGAATCACTGATAAAGATAATACATTATTTGACCTTTGAATTTTCAACAGATAAAAAATCATTATATAATCACTTTAGATTCTAATGTAGTTGGTACTTGGAATGTTCTAAATTTGTGTGTGAGTGTAGACACATGTATGTTGTGTGTATAGGTATAGATAGGGAGATGAACAGATGTTTTGTATCTCTAAAATACTATATATTTCACCTGATTTTGTGAACCTCTCAAAGTAGTTACATGCCATGAACTTCTTTAACATCTAGTCTATTTGTAGCTATGTGCTAAAATTATTTTTAATAAACAGGGGGTAAGGTATAGATGCATGGTACAGTGCATGCTTAGCATGTACAGGACCCTGATTCCCAACATCAAGGAAAAAAAATATGCACAACTGGCCATGAAAAGCTTATAAAGCCTCCATATGTCTGTTTATCACTGGTGACACCAGTGAAGAATACATTGTGTTCATTGTGAGAACCTGCCTTTGATGCATCCAGCCCACTCTAGCTACCTTTCACCAGAATTCATTCCTATGGAAAAGACCGAGGAAAAAGAAGAAAAAATAATCACAAAACATGACTAGCTCCAAATGGTCTGTGAAGTTCCACAGGCTTGCTATTGTTTGTCCTAATCACTGAAAAAGGCTCAGAGCATGGCATCTATCTTCCACCAAAAAGCAGACTTAGGCTTAACATCGTGATGAGTGATTTGGTCATCAAATCAGGAAGGCAGAGGAAGACCTGCGTCAGAGGATGTGTGGCTTCTGTCTGCAGAGATTAAGCACTAGCTCAACGGTCACTAACAGAATGAATTTGTATGGGTCAGACATTTCCACAACACTGGAAGGGATATGAATACAAGGCCCTGAGGTTCTTCCAACTACCATTTCCCACTATTTTTATGATCTCATTAATCCTACCAATTTCCTTATGAGGCTTTATGTGGTATTATTAGATCTATTTTACCGGAGGAAAAAACCTAGGAAAGGTGAAGCTAAATTGTGTGGTTGAGGTCATGTGAGTCATCAGCAAGACCAGGAATGAGCCACCTATGCACTTTTCAGACTCATTTTTGTGCCTGTGGCCTCTCTGATAACAGAAGTTCAGGATGTTTGGACTTTAGACACAGATTTTTCCAAATCGATCTTTTTTCTTTTTTTCAAAAAAAACTAATGTATTAGAAATTAGTCATAAATGAGTAAGCATCATGCATGGCTCCCTAAACCAATTAATATGTCAGGTCTAATTTACAGTTAGACAAATAATCTGAAATGTTTTCAAAAGAGCAACAAGAGAATTTAATGTCTGCAATTAGGCAGATATTTCAGTAAATTCTTGATGTGCCTTGAGGTTGCCTATAAGAGGAAACGACAACCATTTTTGAAGCCTTTTTGTTTGTGTGAGTAGAAGACCATGTTGAAGGATTCAAAAAATTCCAAGGCCTAGTATTGGGCACTAGGTTGATAAACAAACCAGACAAGCAAGAGTTGTCTACCATGATCCTCAGAATCTAAAGAGGTAGAAATTGCCAATTCTTTAAACTAGAGGTTCCAGAAGGTAACAAAAGTCTTTCCTTGGGTTTTAAATAAATTTATTCTATTATAATTAGAGCCTGTTTGTTTCTTCCATTCCATAATTCTATGGAATGGAATAATTAAGGAATATATAATTTCATATGTAATTCCCCCAAATTCCTCCCAGTATAAATAATCCAAAATTCTTTTCACTTTCTACTCTTGCCATATGTCCCATGTGGGCAAGGGAAAGGGTTCCTGACAGGAGACCATTATCTTTTGAATCAGAGGGCCTGATGGGCTGAGCCATGCTAAAAGGTCTGGCTCTAACAAAATGGAAGAGCCCATGCTCTCTTTATTTATAGCAGTACAGATCAAAGGGGGACCAGGAGGAGCTTCTTCCGTGAGAAACAGGATGGGGTGGAGTTAAGTAAGCCATTTTGCTTAGCCTGTCATCCCAGCAAGGCCTGCAAATTCCACTGGTGAGCCACTGCACAGAAACCACATTCTCCAGGCAATCTGGAACAATGGCTCATGATTGTCAGTTCCTGAGAGCCAGATTTCTGTGTCTGATTGCTCAGTCAAGCTGGTTTTATTTGCTGGTCATGGATGGCACCCTGCATTCCACATTAAAAGTATTTTACAATTAATGATGAAAATCTGAAGTACACAGAAAACCTGAAGCATATAGTCTATGAAATAACAGTTTGCCGGTGTGATTTTCTGGGCCTGCGTGGGTGATACCTAAAGGACAGATTTCAAGAGCACCTGAAGGACCATCATATCAAAATACCTCTTTTCTCTATTCTCTTACAGTGCCCAAAATGACCTTGTGATTTCTCTGGATAAGGCATAAAATTACTTTGTTATAATGAAAATACTACCTAGAATGAGTTAACAGCTAAGCTATTACTAGAAATTATTATCTATTATCTTGATTATTATCCACTTAAAAGGTAACTTAATTATACAATTTAGAGATTTTTTTACAAGATTTAATTAACTTAAATCACGTTCTGGATTCCAAAAGTGTGCAACACTGAAGAGGTATACTTTTATGCTCCCAATAAGGATGTTTCTGTCAATAACAGCATATTCCACCCTGTTCCTATACTATTATAAGGGAGATGAAAAGCCCTATTGATTGATGGCATCATAGCCATTATGAATCTGTAACACAATGCATAACTCCAGACTTGTGGTGATGCTGGTGCAGACAAGCCGACTGCACTGTCAGTAGTGTCAAAGTATGGCACATATAGTCAGGTCCAGTGAATAATCTGTGGTAACAAGCAACTGTGTTCCTGGTTTATATATCGACTTTATTGCACATTTTATCATGATTTTAGGGTGCACTGATTCTATTTATTTAAGAAATGTTTCTGTTAGAGAAGATGGCATTTTATGCTAGCAACAGAATCCTATAACTTGTGTTACTCCATGTCTTGATTACATCGTCTCATGGAGGGATTGATCTATAACATCTAGTTTTGGGTAAGCCCACTTGATGATGTTTGTACAATGACAAAAGCCAACTGCTAATGCATTTCTCAGAATGTATGTCCATTATTAAGCTTCACATGATTGTAATTGGAAGAAAGCCAGAGAGGACTCAATATATTCGTCTGTCAATTTATAGGAGGTTTGAATTGAGTGTCAATGTGTGTTTTATGACTACACCCAAATTGGAAGTAAAGACTAATGAACCAGTGAAAGAGAAATAGAGAAAAACTTTCCCGGACTTTGTAATTTTACCTAGAGTTGCCTAATTTTATATATTTGTAACCGAAAGTGTGAATTATTGTACAGTGAAAAGGGAACTCATTCTCTATGTATTTTTACATTGGTTCCAATGTTTTTAGTATTGAGCAGATAAAGGAAGATGAAACCAATTCCTTATCCCTTTGTTTCTTGTCCCCTGTCTCCTCATCCCATTTTCTATCCCAATAACTTTCTTTTGCCATTCACTTCAAGTTCACAATACCCGTGCTGAGCACATATACGTTTTACATAATTTCACCTTCTTTGGCCCACATTTTAGTCTAGGAGAGATTTAAGTTTCTTTTAAGAAAAATAGGGCAATGATATGGGCATCTACATATTTTAAATCCTGAATCCCAGCTTCCTAAACTGAAGGAGAGGGAACATACATTCCAAAAATCCCTTCACATAGTACAAATTATTATCACTCTCCTCTTAAACTTTACCTCTTATCTATCTCCCTATATTTTTCCTTCCTTATTGAAAACACTAAATAGCTACAGAGAATACAATTTTTCTAAAACACAATGAAGCCAGTAGTTTCAAAGATACAACAAATAACATTTCTAGTTGGACATTTTGGTGCCTGGGAAGCTAAGGCAGGATTGCAAATTCAAGGCCTGCTTCAGCAACTTAGTGAGACCCTCTCAAAATAAAAAACAAAAGGATTGGTGATGTCGCTCAGAAATAAAATGTTCCTGGGTTCAATCCCCAGTACCAAAAAATTAAAAACAGAAACATTTCCAGGCTAATTCAGTGAGCTTTTTCCTCTCATCTTTCAGCCAGCTGAGACAATCAGGTTCAGAATTCTGAGACCAAATACACACTTGACCCACTGATCTATCACCATGTGTTGGACAGGGTGACTCATTAACTGGCTTTCAATGGCAGCAATGATGCATGGGGAGGAGAGGGCTGTCAGACTGAGACTTTCAAGTTCCTTACTCCTTGACTAAAGTTGACCTTAAACATTCCATTAATTACTCCCAAAAGTAGCATGTGAAGAAATGATCAGGTATAATCAGAAGTGAAAAGCAAATCAGTGTGCTCTCCAATAGGAATACCATTGATGTTAATGCTATCCTTAATGGACTAGCCTCATTGAGTATTTGGGCTGATTTTCTACTGTTTTTTTTGCATTATTTACATTCTATCAGGCTTCACACTTACCTGCCCATGAGTAGTCTCTCACATGGAGTATTTAACTATTAGTATTAGCCATAACTAAAATAGTTACAGCATGAAAATACTTGATAACACAATTAATGGGCAATAAAGGAAAGCATAAGTAAAATAAGTCACATTGCATAAAAGGATGAACTTTTAAATTGCTGTTTTTCATTAGTTTCCTTTCTCATCAGGGTTCATCATAAATTCCAACTGGAGAAACAAAGAATGCTCCAGGGATTTTCACCAACTTAGTGGATGCCTAATGATGAGAAAAATTATTAAAGGCACTATTATTCCTTTCTCTGTATCTCTCTAAGTGTTCAGTAAAAAGATGTTGAGTTCAAGAAACTCCACCCTTCCATTTGTTCAGTTTCAAAGCCTTCAAGTAATTTTTTGACTCTACCTCTCTCTTGAGCCAGATGAACTCCATTAGGAGATTCTCTTGCCCCCAATTCCAGATTTGATCCATAATATGGCCATGTCGAAACTTTCAACCAACACCACCCTGATCCATGACATAGTCCTCTTTGACCTGGCATATATACTGACTTCCTTACTTACCTCCTCATTTTTTACCACTGTACTAGGTGATCCTGTTAACTAACAGGTATTATGGTTTAGATAGTAGGTATTCATCAAAAACTCTTTAGTAAATGCAGAAATATTAAGAGGCAAAGTGATTAGATTATGAGATTTTTAACCTAATCAGTCCATCCTAGTTCAGTGACCAAGCTGGGTGGTAACTGTAGGCAGGTGGGGCATGGCTGGGGGAAGTAAGTAACTGAAAGCATGCCCTGGAAGGGTTCATATTCCTGCAGTACCTTTACCCTCTCTCTCTCTGTGCTTCCTGGCCACCATAAGTTGAGAAGTTTCCTCTGTCACACACTTCAGCCATAATTCACTGCCTCACCTTAAGCCCAGAGTCAGGGAACTCCACAACCATGGACTGAACTTCTAAAACTATGATCCATTATTATCAGGTTTGGGATGGATATTTATGGCTTACGCCCACCATTGGGCATCTAAACCAGAAAGCCCCAATCTGTTGGGAACAACGTAACCATACTTATGACAAATGGCCTAATAGTACTCGAGAATTAGGATGGACCCCTGAGTCACTATGCCAGCAAATTGTAATTTTACAAGCCAATGATCGGTTTGGAACTAACTGGCTCTCTAGACCTGAAATTAGCTGGCCAGCACCCAATGGGACACAATGGATATGTGGAATGAACTTATGGCCCTGGCTTCCACCAGGCTGGATAGGAAGATGTACTATTGGGTACCCCTGGATGCAAGGGAGATGGACTCCAAATATAGAACAGCCAGCAAATCTCCCCAATCTCAGACATAGATGGGGACGATCTGTTTTCCATTGGTATGATCATCTAGCTTCAATATTTATCCCACAAATTGGCTTAGAAGATGTAATGTGGCACGTGGAGACCCTAAACAATTACACTCAAACTGCTCCCCATGATGCTGAGGAAAGTATTTCTCTGTTGAACACAGAAGTAGCACTCATGAGGAAAGCTATCCTACAAAATCGAATGGCTTTAGATGTCCTCACTGCTGCCCAAGGTGGCACTTGTGCCATTATCAAAACTGAATGTTGTGTTTACATCCCTGACAACTCAGGCAATGTGACTGACATCCTTAAAGATTTGCACTCTCAAATAAAGGCCATGTCCTCCCCAGACTTATCATGGGGACAAATTCTTAGTTCCTGGTTTTCTGGTACCTCCCGGTGGAAAACATTATTAGCCTCTATTGTCACCATAATACTCATGGGTATGTTCCTGTGCTGTGGAATTTATTGTTGCATTAATCTTATCCCGGTACTCATGACTTCTTGTTTCTCTTACAGAGCGCCCATTTCTCAGATGGCCCTCCAGCCTATTTCTTCTCAACCAGACTTTTACCATGGACCCCTCAATCGACCCGATTTCTTTTTTTTTTTTTTTTATTTACTTATTGATTCATTGAACACAAATGGAGTACAGCTATTGTTTCACTGGTTGTACACAAAGTAGAGTCACACCATCTGTGCTTTCATGCCTGTACACAGGGCAATGGTATCTGTCACACATTCTGTTATTAATTTTACCCCCCACCCACCCCCACCCCTCCCTTCCCTCTATGCTAGCTATCTTTCCTCCATTCTTGCCATCTTTCCCCCCCACATTATGCATCATCATTCATTTATCAGAGAGACCATTCGGCTTTTGGATTTTTGGGATTGGCTGATCTCACTTAGCATAACAGTTTCCAACATCATCCATTTACCTACAA
>JAJEJO010000415.1:895336-1010336 GCA_020662805.1 Glaucomys volans
GGGGAAGGGAACAAGAGAGTAAAACTTATAAAAAGGACAGGATTTACTCGCCACATGGATTCCGCCTTTGGGTCCCCTTCTTCCACTCGGGAGAAGTCTGCTTTTACTTTTCTTTAATAAAACTTTATTTTCCACTCTAAAAAATAAATAAATAAATAAATAAATAAATAAAACTATGATCCAAATAAACTTCTCCTCCTCTAAGTTTTTCCCATTTAATCATTTTGGTCACAGTAACAAAGTTAACTAACACATAAATTAGTACCAGAAGTGGAGTTGTGACTGTGACTAACATGATCACATGGTTCAGAAGTCTTTGAAACTGGTTTGTGGGAGGAGTTTGGAAAAGCTCAGAGATGCAGGCTAGAGAAGCCTTAGAATGAGATAAGTTGAACTTCATGCATGATTCTGGTAGAAGAATGCTGATAAGAATATGAATAGTAAAGACCATGTTCATGAGATTTCAGAGGAAAATAAGGACGTTTTTGGGAATTGGACTGGAGGCCATTCATGTTACATTTTGGCAAATAATTTGTCTACATTTTGCCCATGTCTTGAAACTTGTGAGGCCAAATTTAAAGGCAAGTGACTAATTAATCTGGTGTTGGAAATTTCACAGCAGCAAGATATTCAGGTGGTGGCATGGATGTTGCTATTGGATTTTAGCCAGATTTACTGTGAGAATCAGGAGCAGGAAGCAGAGCAGAAGGATTTTACAACTTGCAGATTGGCCATAAATGTGCATATAAAACTTCCTTGGGGTCAAGGAAGGTGTGATTATTTATTATATATAATAAAGAGATACTAAGTACTTTTCAGAGGCAATGGGAAAGATGCCTTGAGAGCATCTCAGGAATTGGCAAGTCCATACTCATCACATGCTCATGGAGGCACAAGTAAAACTTTCTTTGAGAATGTATGGGGCGGGGGGACACCCTGCTGACATGGGGATGGGGCGTGGAAGTTGTTTCACCATACTTAGACACTGAGGTTCTCAGAAACTACTATAGCTAAAGTTGCAGGGATCCCAGTGGAATCCCTAGTACCACTAGGAAGACTTTGATGCCACTCATGTGGTGCTGGTTCTGCAGGAATGATACTTGTCTTTCGGGAGTCACAGAAGTTTTCACCAAGATTTCAGAGGAAGGTCTGAGAAATCAAGGAAAATATAATAAGGGATGAAATCCCCATTAACTGCTCCTGGAAGATCAATGCATGAAACTGTGAAGGCAAAGTCAAAGCTGGAATGGAGAGCCTAGGAATTAAGAAAGGTTAGTAACATGGATGGTCTCTCAAGGAAGACTGATGATTGCAGAGAAAGCCAGACTAAGAGAGTGCTGCAAAGAACAGGCCAAAGGGTTATGGCTATCCATGCCTTTTGGAGATCACATCTCACTGCCACATGCCCCAGATGCTGGATGTGGAATTAGAGGGCTTGCTTGCCCAGCTAGGTTTTGGTCTTCTTTCGGTCCCATCCATTCTTTCTATGCCCATATTACTCCCTTTGGAACTGGAATGTATACTCTGTGCCATTGTATATTGAACATATGTAAGAACATATGTAACTTGCTTTTGATCATTATGGGAACTCACAGCCAAGAGTTTAGCTTGAGTCTCAAATAAGATTTGGACTTGAACTTTTGAGCAATGCTGCAACTGTTAAGACAACAGGGACTCTTGAAGATGAACTAAATGTATTTTGCATTGTGAGATGAGCATGAGCTTTTGAGGGCCAGAGGTAGAATGTCATGGTTTAGATATGAGATGTCCCCCAAATTTTCCTGTGTTAATGAAGGAATATTCAGAGGTGAAATGATTAGATTATGAGACTTGTAACTAACCATTCCCTTCTAGATTGAATGGATTAACTGTGTGGTAACTCTAGGCAGGTGGGATGTGACTAAAAGAGATAGATCATTAGCAGCATGTTCTGGAAGGTTTCATTTTCCAGGAAGATGAGTGGAGCAGAGTCCTCCACCACACCCTTCTGCCATGATGTTCTGTCTCACCTTGGACCCAGAGCAATGAAGTCAACTGATTATGGAGTGAACCTTTGAAACCATAAGCCTCCTCTAAATTGATCTTGTCAAGCATTTTGGTCACAGTGACAAAAAGATGACTAAAACAACAGGTAAATCAGAACCTCTTATTCTTCTCTTTCAAATGCTTTAATGATTTTCACATTTCCTAGAGAACTAGCATAAGTCTATCCAGTGGTCCACAAAGCTCATTCCTATCAAGTTCTCCCATACTCATCACATACCACTTAATTTGTTTTTAGTAATCTCACCTTTGATCACTCTATCCCAATCACACTGGTCTCCCTGCTGCTCCTTGAAGTGACTGAGCCCATAACTAACACAGAATGTGTTCCTGGCAGTTTCCTTTGCCTAAAATACTTTCCCACACTTAGATATGTACAAGGAGGTCACTCTCTTACCTATTTCAAATCATGGTTTAAATCTAAGTCTTCCCCATAGGCTATACCAACTAACCCATTTTGATTTCAGTCCTCTAACTAGCCCTTCTCATTCCCATTATTCTCTATCACTTTTGTTCTCATTAAACTGATTACTACATTATTTTCTTATTTATTAGTTATTTTCTCTCTTACTATCTCCAAAGGCTCCACAGAATAGACTATTTTTTTAAACCAGATACTACATTTCCCACAAGACTGCTGGGATTTTAATAGGGATCAAATTGAAATTAAAGATTATTTTCAGAGGAATTTGGAAGGAATTACCATTTTGACAATATCAAGTATTCCAACTTCTGATCATTGACTGTCTCTGCATTAATTTAAAAGTCCTTTAATTTCTCCAAGGAAAGTTGTAGATATCATGAACTATTGTTTATGCTTATTAATACTTTTATATTATCATAGTTAGTAGACCCACCACTAGATCTTATCATTTAATGCATTAATAAATAAGCACATATTCCTACATTGCAATTTTGTTTTGCAATATTTTGTTAACTATCCCTTGATATGATTGATTACCTTTATAGAAAGATTATTCTGATAATGAGTCCACGGACTTACCAGATTGTCCAACAGGTCCAGGGCATAAAGCATTTTAAGGTCATCTGATTTAAAGGAAGATTTGGAGCCAGTTCCTTTCTGGGACTCTATAAAAAGCTAATGTCTTGACAATAATGACTGTCACCTAGGGTGTGAAGGATAACATTTTTCTTTATTAGGACATGAATTTTTTTGTAAATGTTAAGATTTTATTGACAAACCTTTTTTGTTGTGCAGAAAGTAAAAAATGCTGTTGCAATCTTTGTGTAACTGGTAGCCACGGACAGTTGACTCACCAATCACAACTCTCCATGCTACAGCAAGAGTCTTACACACAAAAAAAATTAAAAATGCATATAATTTTGTTGGGGAAAAGTCCCCAAGTTTGGTGGTGTTTACCAAGTAGGACTAAAAGGAGGCAGGCAGAATGTCATAGGAACTATTCTTTGGCTCTTTGAATGGGTGGGTGTCCTAGAGTTTGTATGATAGCTACCATATTTTTTGTATGTGTGGATGAAAAGAAGGAAGATGAAGGAGAAGATAGGAATATGAGGAGGATGAGGATGGTGAAGAGGAAGAGTTTGATGAAGAAGAAGATAATGATTAAGAAAAAGATGTAGAAGGGGAAGATGAAGTCAGTGGGTAGGAAGAAGATTTGGGCATTATGGAGAGGTAGATGAAGGTGGACAGGTGGATGAAGATGAGGATGAAGAGGAGGAAGAAAGTGGGAAAGGTAAAAAGAGGGAAAGAGAAACAGATGATAAAGGAGAAGATGATAAACACTCCAGATAAACTGCAAAAACAGAACTGTACAGTATTGGTTGGACTGTTCATGGATTTGACAACTGTTTAAAAAAAAGGGTAGGAAATGAATTTCATATTCATTTGCTTATTGAACATTTATTGAGACACTAACCCAGTGCCTGGTAATGAGTTAGACACTGGGGTTACACAACATAGACCTGTCCTCAGGTAAGCAAAATGCATGAACAATACCTAACCCAGTTCTCAGGAAGCTTATGATAATGAAAAGATGTGTGCCTGTCCTTATGGCTTTTCTAATGCAGATTCCTTTATTGTAGCGTTTACCCTATTCTTAGTTCCAATGCAGATTCAGCATGGCATGGTATTTGGGACTCATGTTCTCAAATGAACATTCAGTAAATTCATAAAGATATATCTACCATGGTCAGCTCCTTTGGAAAGTCAGTCACTCAGCTATAAGCAGATTATTATAGATTTTCAAGGACAAGATGGTTTTCAAAGAAATTATAGTGCCTGAAGTCCTTTGAAGTTTAACTACCAAAGTCAATATTCCAATCATCTTTTTTGTTACAAACACTGTTTTGCATTTATGGGGTAAGTTTACCAAGAGAAAGTATTGCTGTAGTCTTTAGGCCACCAGTTTTTAAAAATGTAAGACTATGATAGTAAGACAGCATTTGAATACATAAATAAATATACAAACATATTTATACTGAGATCTTTGCACTGTTGATCTCAGAACACAAGAATCTGGAACAAACTTTGAATCAGTACAGCTACTTAAGTAATAGGAAAGTAACTGTACTCTCCCAAGCAAGGAAACCTTCATTTAGATCACTTATGCTCATGGATCTAAATTGGAAAGAAAATTAAAGTGATTTCATAGTATCAATCACAATAAATTTGCTTTATTTTTCAGAGGACACCTGCTAGGGGAACCATGAGCAATAGGTAGGTACATGGCATGCCATTAGCATTCTTTATCAGAAATGAGCTCCCAGGGGATTTCAAGATGGCGGAATATAAGAGGTCACTTTCATGGCTACTCCATGGTGTGAAACCATGAAAGCAGATAGAAAACTTCTCAGAAAAATGGATGAATGAAGCAGATGGCACTTTACTAGAATTTAAAACTGGACATTTGAAGCAGACTAGGGTCTCCAGAGGTTTGATAAAATAAGGAAGAAATCCCCAGTGCACAGCTGATATCAAGACCAGGCAGAAGCACCAGCCAGATAGGTCCCTCTATGAGCAAAATGGAGGGATAAGGGAATTAAAGGAACGTACTTTTTTAGGAGACCTGAGGTATGTCTGTGTATGGAGAATGTAGAGATCAAGGACATTGCCCAACTAAACTGTAAGGTGTGCTGCATAATATCTTTGTGCAGGAAAGAAGCCACCATCTCTCCAGACAGTATTTGAAGGGCAAAGAAATGAATCATTTTGTAACCACTGTATGGAATTCAGCAGAGGAGGGAGCTGATTCCTCACAAACCTGAGTTTGGCTAAAAATATAGGCCCAGTAAACTCACACTGCATGACATAGAGTGTGCCTAAATGATCAGGAGAAAATCAAATGTGGATAGAAGTTTACACAGGGGATAACTGCTTGTGGAAACCCACCTGACTCTATTGCTCCCCCTCCAATTCAGCTGCTTGCAGGACCTTCTGGGAGAAACATGTCTGGCCATGAATTTGGAAGGGTGGGGCAATAGAGATTGAGTTTGGATAGTAAATCCAAGATCAGGAAATGTGGGGGCCAGAGATGACATAGTGACTAAGAATTGGTTCTTCCACAACACCAGTGGGACCCAGGGGAGATTTCCAGGGTATAGTCTTCCAGCACAGGCCAGCAATTACTGGGCTCTGGAGGTGCACTGATTTAAAATCTTCAAACCAAGTGTCATTCAGCAAAGCTCCTGGAGCACATCTAAGCTAAAACCCTGCTTCTAGAAATTTCACCTTCTTGATTACCTCTCTCACTAAAGCAATCCAGAGGGTGGAGTATCACAATCCAGACAACCCCACCTAAAACTGCAAAGAAGAGAAGCTGAGAATTCTTTGAACTCCAATGGAAAGATTTCTTAAACTTTTCATCAAGATTTTTTCCTTTCTCTCATTTTTTATTTTCTCTGTTTAATTGTGACCTTAATGGTACCTGGACATTTATACATACTCATACATTCCTCATTTTTAGCATTTTTGAAGCCAGTATTTTTCATGGATCAGTTTTTTGAGAACTAGTTTATTTGATTGGTATATTTTAATTTTTGTTTGGTATTCTTTATTTTTATTTTTAATTTTTAAAAATTTTTACTTTATACATGTTTTTTCTCTTACCTCTTTCCCTTGATTAGCTTTCTCTCTTTTCTTCCACTAATAGCCAATCTCTATTTTTCTCTTTTCCTTTTCCTTTAATTTTTTTCTTCTATCTTCTTTGTTCCTTCCTCATAGTCATCACATCCTACATCACTTCTATTCTCTCCAGTCCCATTTGAAATGATAAATCCTGTTGCAACCTTCCTGTTTTTGTTTCAGGCAATAACTGATCACATAATTTCTGTTTATTGTAATAATTTACATTGTAGACATCATAGTAGGAGCTATTTGGCCTAATGCTGTATATTGTTTGCAATGGCTGTTGTTCTTATTTGTCTCCCTCTAAACAGTGAGGTACTAGAATGCTTCAGAAACACTTTAAGTCCACAGGGTAGAAACTCTACTGCCTCAGATCCATACTGTTAGATGGTAGACACACAAACACCATGAAACAGCAAGGGAACAAATAACACCAAACAAACCAAGATAATCCAGTAACAGAATCCATTGACACCACAGTGGAAGAAATGTCAGAGAAGAAGTTTAGAATGTATATAGTTAAACTGATCTGCAAAGTAAAGGATGGTATAAGGAGTGAAATCAGAGAGAAGGTACAGAAAGTGAAAGATCACTCAATAAAGAGATAAGAGATTCTGGGGAAATCCTTGAAACAAAGGAATCAATAAACCAAATTAAAATTTCAATTGAAAGCATCACCAACAGATTAGATCACTTGGAAGACAGAGTTTCAGGCAATGAAGACAAAATACATAATCTTGAAAACAAAGTTGACTATGGAGAAATGATATTGAGTGACCATGGACAGAACTTCTAAGAAATAGGGGATAATCTGAAAAAATCAAATTTAAGTTTTATTGGGATAGTTGAAGGCTTAGAGATACAAACAAAAGTAATGCACAATGTTTCCAATGAAATAATATCAATATCCTAAACCTAAAGAATGAAATGGAAAATCAAATACAGGAGGCTTACAGGAACCCAAATACACAAAATTACAAGAGGCCCACACTAGGCACATTATTATGCAAATGCCTAACATACAGAATAAGGATAGAATTTTAAAGACTGCCAGAGAAAAACAGCAGGTAACATTTAGAGGAAAACCAATTTGGATCTTAGCTGATCTCTCAGCCCAGACCCTCAAAGCTGGGAGGTCTTGGAAAAATACATACCAAGATCTGGAAGAAAATGGATGCCAATCAAGAATACTATATCCAACAAAACTAAGCTTCAGAATTGATTATGAAATAAAAACCTTCCATGATAAACAAGAGTTAAAAGAATTCATAAGTAGATAGCCTGCACTACAAAACATACTCAATAAGATATTTCATGAAGAAAAAATAAAAAATAAAAGTGAAAACCAGCAAAGGGATGAACTACACTAAAATAATATTGAATCAATGGAGAAATGAATTCAAATTAAAAACCAGAAATAAATCAAAATGACTGGGAATAAAATATCTTAATAAGAGCATTGAATGTAAGAGGTCTAAATTCATCAATCAAAAGACATACAGTGGCAAACTGGATTAAAAAAATAAAACCCAACAATATGCTTTCTGTAAGAGACTCGCCTCATAGGCAAAGTCATCCACAGACTGAAGGTAAAATGATGGGAAAGAACATATCATTCACACGGATAACTAAAGCAGGTAGGGGTCTCTATCCCCATATCAGAGAAAGTGGACTTCAAGACAAAAGTAATCAGAAGGGACAAATAAGGACATTTTATAGTGCTTAAGGAAATTATACATGAACTAGAAATAACAATCATAAATATTTATGCCCCAAACAGTGGAGCACCTATGTACATCAAATAAACTCATCTCGATTTCAAGAATCAAATAGACCACAACACAATAATACTGGGTGACTCTAACAAACCTCTCTCACAACTGGATAGATCTTCCAAACAAAAAACTAAATGAAAAAGCTATATAACTAGAAAATACAATTCATAATTTAGACTTAACAAGCATTTATAGAATATTTCATCAATCAATGACTGAATATGTTTTCTCCTCAGTAGCACATGGATTCTTCCCTCGAATAGACCATATCTCAGGCCACCAAGTAACTCAGAGCAAATATGAAAAAATAGGGAAAATACCTTGCATGCTATCAGATCATAATTGAAAGAAATTAGAAATCAATGATAAAATAAAAAACAGAAGATACTGTAACAGCTGGAGACTAATATGCTATTGAATAATGAATGGATAGCAGAAAAATCAGAGATGAAACAAATAAATACTTAGAAGTAAACAAGAATAGTGATAAAACATATCAAATTTTCTGGGACACTATGAAGGCAGTACTAAGAGGAACGTTCATTTCCTTGAGGTCATTCATTACAAAAAAGAAAGTCAGCAAAATAATAACCTAACATTTTATCTCAAAGCCCTAGAAAAAGAAGAACAAATCAAAATCAAATGCAGTGAAGACAGGAAATAATTAAAATCAGAGCTGAAATCAATGAAATAGAACCAAACAAACAAAAAAATCCAAAAAAATTAACAAAACAAAAAATGTATTCCTTGAAAAAAATCAATAAAATTGCTAAACCCTTAGTCAAGCTGACAATGAGAAAGAGAGAGAATACATAAATTATTAAAATATGCCATGAAAAAAGGAAATATCACAATGGACAATACTGAAATACAGATGATAATAAGAATCTATTTTGAAAATTATGCTCTAATAGAAAATCTTGAATACATTGACAAATTTCTTAAGAAATCTAACCTACCCAAATTGAATCAGAGGACATGCATGATTTAAACAGATCAATTTCAAACAACTAAATAGAAGGCACCATAAAAAGCCTACCAACTAAGAAAAACCCAGAACCAGACTGATTCTCAACTGAAATCTACCAGATCTTCAAAGAGGAATTAACACCAATGCTCCTCAAATTATTCCATGAAATAGAAAATAAGGGAACCCTCCAAACTCATTCTATGAAGCTAGTATCACCCTGATACCCAAACCAGACAAAGACAGATCAAGGAAAGAAAATTTTAGATCATCCCTGATGAACATATATGCAAAAATTTGTAATAAACTATGGGAAAATCTCATACAAAAACATATTTAAAAGATAGAGCACCATGATCAGATGTGGTTCATCTCAGTGATGCAAGGTTGATTCAACATATGGAAATTAATAAACATAATTCATCACATCAATAGACTTAAAGACAAAAGTCACATGATTATCTCAATAGATGCAGAAAAAGCACTTGAAAAAATAGAGCATCCATTCATATTCAAAACAAGAAAAACTAGGGATAGTAGGAACATATCTCAATGTTTTAAAAGCTAAATGTGCTAAATCTAAGGCCAACATCATTCTAAATGGATTAAAATTGAAAACATTCCCTCTAAAAACTGAAACAAGACAGAGATGCCATCTTTCATCACTTCTATTCAACATAGTCCTGGAAACTCTAACCAGAGCAATTAGACAGAAGAAAGAAATTAAAGGGATACCAATAGTAAAAGAAGAACTCAAAACTATCCCTATTTGCTGATGACATTATTCTATTTTAGAAAAACCAAAAAAACTCCACCAAAAAACTTCTAGAACTAATGAATGAACTCAGCAAAGTAGCAGGATACAAAGTTAACACCCATAAATCAATTGTGTTTCTATACATCAATAATGAATCAACTGAAAGAGAAATTAGAGAAAACTACCCATTCACAATAGCCTCAAAGAAAATAAAATATTTGGAATAAATCTAACAAAAGAGGTGAAAGATCTCTACAATGAAAACTACAGAATACTAAAGAAAGAAATTGAAGAAGACCTTAGAAGATGGAAAGATCACCCATGTTCTTGGACAGGCAGAATTAATATAGTCAAAATGACCATACTACCAAAAGCACTATACGGATCTAATGCAGTTCATCTTATGTTTCCAATGACATTCTTCATAGAAATAAAAACAACAGTCATGAAATTCATTTGGAAAAATAAGAGGCCCAGAATAGTCAAAGTAATTCTCAGCAAGAGGAGCAAAACAGGAGGCATCACAATACCAGACCTTATGTTATACTACAGAGCTATTGTAACAAAAATGGCATGGTATTGGCACCAGAACAGACATTAAGACCAATGGTGCAGAATAAAAGGCAGAGACAAGCCAACATAAATATAGTAATCTCATACTAGACAAAGGTGTCATAAACACACATTGAATAAAAGATAGTCTTTCCAACAAATGGTGCTGGGGAAACTGGAAATCCATATGTAATCAAATGAAATTAGACTCCTATCTCTCAACCTGCACAAAACTCAACTCTCATTGAATCAAGTACCTAGGCATTAGACCAGAGACTCTGCACCTAACAGAAGAAAAAGTAGGCCTAAATCTCAATCATGTTGGCTTTGGAACAGAATTTCTCAACAAGACTCTGAAAGTGCAAGAAGTAAAATCAAGAATCAATAAATGGATGGCATCAAACTAAAATGCTTCTTCACAAGAAAGGAAACAATCAAGAACATGAAGAGAGAGCCTATACAATTGGAAAAAATCTTTGCCATCTACACCTAAGGTAGAGCATTTGTCTCCAGGGTATTAAAGAACACAAAAAACTTAACACCAACAGAACAAGTAACCCAATCAAAACATGGGCAAGGAAACTGAACAGACACTTAGCAGAAGAAGAAATACAATTTGTCAACAAATATATGAAAAATGTTCAATATCTATAGGAATTAGAGAAATACTAATTAAAAGTTCACTGAGCGTTCACCTCACTCCAGTCAGAATGGCAATTAGCAAGAATACAAGTAACAATAAATGTTTGCAAGGATGTGAAGACAAAGGTACACTCATACATTTCTAGTGGAACTGCAAATTGGTGCAACCACTCTGGAAAGCAGTATGGAGATTCCTCAGAAAACTTGGAATGACCCAGTTATTCCACTTCTTGTTGCAAACTCAAAGAACTTAAAATCAGCATGTTCGTAGCAGATCAAGTCACAATAGCTAAGCTATGGAACCGACCTAGGTGCCCTTCATAGATGAATGGATAAAGAATATGCTACACATAAACAATGGAATATTACTCAGCCATAAAGAAGAAGGAAATTATGACATTTGCTGGTAAATGAATGGAATTGGAGCCTGGATTATTCATGCTAAGTGAATAATCAGTTCCCAAAAACCAAAGACTGAATTTCTCTCTGATATGTGAATGCTGACTCACAATAGGTTGGGAAGAGGGAGGAGAGGAGGTTCACTGGATTGGACAGGGGGAATGGGAGGAAGGAAGACGGGATATGAATGGGAAAGACAATAGCACGAATCGGACGTAAGTAAGTCTCCTATGTTTATGCATGAATACATAATCATTGTAACTCCACACCATGGACAACCACAAGAATGGGAAGTTATACTCCATGTTTGTATGATATGTCAAAATACATTCTACTGTCTTATATAACTAAAAAGAACAAATAAGAAGAGGAAAAAAAGAAATGAGCTTCCTGTGACTCTGAAATTACAAGGATGCTTGAAATTTCTTTTTAATAATTTTGTAAGTTTAATAAGAATGGGGCCAATTTTCTGTGTGTGGGTTTTTTCCTGATAAAATACATATATGTGTACATGTATTTTGTGATATATAATTTTTTCATATACATATGTATATATGATATATTTTTTTGATATATATTATAATTATATTTTTCTGATATGTATATAATTATATATGTATATAATTTTATTTCTCTTTAAGTATGTATTATAGATTTTTGCAGTTTGTTTCCTTAGAAATTTCTTAAATTGTCTAGCAAATCAGATTTCTCAGTTTAAATTCAAATTTTAAACATGTATTTACTTTTTTCATACATTTCTTAAGCAACATGCAGTACAATACATATTTTATCTGTGTGCATGTGTTTTTATGTGTTTTAAATGACTAAGGTCCCTGGATTATCGAAAATGTGTAGATAGATCAGATACTACACCTTAAAAGACCATTTCTCATGATTTATTAGAAGTACAAAATGTGTGGGCGGGAAAATTGGACTTTAAAACATCCACTGCAGTGTCATTTGATAGCTTTGATTTTAGAGTAGCTACAAGCCACCCACAAATGAGACCAATATTGAATGGAACCCATTAAATGGAAAATATAAGTACAGCCTATGCGCACCTACGATGAAGAAGGCCAAAATTTAAATTCTAACCTTTTGTGTCCACTGACTATTAAAATATTTAAAAAGCTCTCACGTGAAGAAACAAGCTCCTTGTCCTTTTCCAGCTAAAGATGATGACATTTTGAGAAATTTGGGGGAAAAAATAGTTCAGCAAATATCCTCACTGTGGAAAAGTAAAAGCCATCCTCCAGTATGGATCTTAAGAATCAGTCCTATGTCCATTGATCCAAATGGCTGAAAATAAAATGCTTGAATGAGTGGTACTTGCTAATACAGGACATCTTAAGCAACCATCAAAAATGGGAACCTTTGGTATTGACTGTTGTCACTTTGTGGACAGGAGTTTCACCTCAGAAAAAAGGTAAGTATAAGTTTCTCCCTCTGCAGAGGAGAGACTTAATCAAAGACCAGATGCCCTGGGCCCCTGGATTTCCTCTTCAGGGCAGACCATCTTCAGGGTCCATCACTATCACTGGCTCCTGTGGTCAGAGGCATGTGCTACAGGTTGTGAACCCATTTGCATAGTTCCTCCAATAGACATGCACACTAGCCGTGCTCTTGTTCCTATCCAGACACTGCCTGTCTACTTGTCCATTATGTCTTATACTTTTCTCCTAGGACAACTAGTATCCTTTGCTTCTGTGTAGTTTAAGTGGTCTTTCCTTGCTAGACCCCAAAACCATCTGATGGTTCCAGGTTGAACAGCTCTTTTTTGAAGTTTCTTAACCTCAACTCTGTGTTTCTGTTTCACAGTCTTTGCTTTCTCCCAAACCAATTTTAATTGACTTTCCCCACTCTAATTTTCTTTAATAATACCCGAAATTGCAATACTGTGCTGCAAATCTAATGGAATAACCTAGTTTCTCCTAGGACGATTCTTTGCTCTTCTTATTTTTACCTTAAAAAACTCACATTAAAATCAATTGGTTCTGAAAATGATATTAATCTCTTTCTTCTAGAGCCAGTCACATTTTAATGCTACTTATTTCTTATTCTGGGTTTTAAATTTTTAAAAATGCCAAATATAGACTTCTCACCTTCGCTGTGTTTAAAGCCCAATTAAATTACTATTATTGTTCTCCTATCTAAAGAGTATTACATTAAATCCATCTAGGATTAAGGCCAAGGTGTTCGCCAGGCTGCACTGCATGTGTCCTTAGAAGCTGAAAATGTACTTAGGGTTTTGAAAACTAGTCATACTTTAAATATTCTTAAAGTGTGGTATACTTAAAAGAATCTCATCAAAACCATTTTATAATTTGAATTTCATCACTTAATTATCTTTCTTGTGAATTCTAATCTTAATATATTATGTTGTTGTAAAGTAAGGCCCACCTGTATTTAATCTCTAAGCCCTCAGGGGAGTATTTTGGAGAATGGAAGAGAAAGGCATAGCTTCCCACATCAGCCCTGTTCTGCTCACTCTGTAGACCACAGATGCTCAAATGCTTTGGTCTCAGCATTCCCTCACATTCTTAAAATTTTGGAGGATTCCGAAGAGATTTTTCTATGTTAGTAACACCTGTCAATATTGTCCATATTAGAAATTAAAAATCAGAGATTATAAGAATATTTACTTAGTGTTTAAAATAAAAATAAACCTATCATTTGTTAATATAATTATATAGGTAAACAAACTAAGTGTGTATATATATATATAAAATATATTTTTTTTTAGATTTTTGGCTCAATCTTTTTATCTCATCATAAACCAATAACAAACCGTTCTTGAGCTACCTTCAAGTAACATTAGCATTAGTTAGATTTTTTGATATTTTAACCAAGTAAAGAAAGACTTGATGTATTAGTCACTTGGTAGACTTACATATCACTACTAAATGTCAGCACTGTTTATGTTAGAGGTACACAGATGAAAACACACAGCTCAATCCTTAAGGTGGTCACAATCTAGAGGAAGAACACAGGTCAGATTAAAAAATAATATGGAAAATAATAGTGAAAAAGAAATAAGCTGGAAAGATTCTGGGAGTACAGAGAAACATCGTATGGATCTTAATAGAAAGGATATAAGGATAGGTGAGAATATAAGCCATATTTTAATTTGGTACACCTATTAAGCACCTCTTAAGGATACATACAACAGTAAGTCTCCTAAGTATATTTTTAAAATAAAAATAAGTGCGAAGATAGACATTGATCTGCATTTTTGCAAATTTCATTAATGTCTGGTAACAAGAGATAACTGCAGTCTCCTACGTGCTTCTGCATTCAGTGTACTCTGATGCACAACTTCACGTTGCTTTTATAAAATTCAGTTGCACACTCCTGAGAGAAAAGGAGTGGAAATGACAGGTAACATTCCAAAAAAATAGTGTTGACTTCAAGAAGCTCCTGAAAGGGTCTTGAGAATCCCCTAAGGGTCCCCAGACCACACTTTGAGAACTGCTGCGATAATTGATAATCATGTTATTTTTTGTTACTAGGCAGTACAGGTGGAATAGAGTGAGGAACAGTGGTGGCAAGAGTCAATGGCAGATGCCTTACTACCTGTTTTGTAATGGACAAAACAGGGATGGAGCAAATCTGTTGGCAATTAACAGGGAGTAATCATGCTGGAATGTTTTTCTTGGAATCAGTTACAAATAGGGTTGGAGATCTTATTTGGTACAAGGACATGTGGTGATGTGAAATGGCAGAGTATTGGATTACCTGTTTTATCTTATTAATAACACTATATTACAGACAGTCAAATTTTAAGAAGAGGTCTATTTTGTTTCATAGTTTTGAGGTTCAAGGACCGGCATCTGGTGATGAACTTGTTGGCCCAGGGCAACACGTGACAGGAGACACATGGTTTCCTTCCCTGTTTTTCTAAAGCCACCAGTATTCAATCAAGGGGGCTCCACCCTGATGAGCTGACCTCATTCTAATCGGTTCCCTAAGGCTCACCTCTGAACACCACAGTCATATCAAGGGTCCACCCTCTTAATACTTCACAATGAAGATCAAATTGTAGCATGTGAATCCTTGGGGGACACACTCACATCATCTGTACATCATAGCAAGGACGCTAAGAAATTGTATCTGCTCTTTCTCCATTATCTACATTTCCATGGGGAACAATCAGCACCTTTCCCAGAAATGGCCATCCTGTGTGGAAGACGCCCATCTCAGCACACCAGCGTTCATCCCCTAAGAGATGGGATTCTCATCTCCTGGCATCACTTGGCTTCTTCAATCCAAATCGAGTCAGGAGGAGGTACTTGTCTTGCATAGTAAATGCAAAGTTCAGAAATGACAAGCAGCAGTAAGCAAACAAACAAGCAAAACATTGACACAGAGGCCTTTTATAACTCTGCTTATATAGAAGGAAACTCTAGGGTATCAAGTTTTACAAAATTTCCTTGCAACAAATTTCAATTCGATATCGTATTTTTCCCTGTTTAGTTGCTGCTTCTTCTTTTTTTTTTTTTTTTTTTTTTTTTTTTGCTATGGAAACAGAAAACATCTAAATAAACTTTCAATGGGAATCAGATGTTTTCCTGGAAGAAGTTTCTTTTTCTCATCCTTTGATCACTTTCTTTGTGGGCTTCTGGTTACAGAAAGGACAATACTGTTAGGAAGGACCCCAATACTGTCATCAGTCCCATTTTGACAAAGTGGATAGAATTTCTTTTCATAGCTACTTACATGCTATAAGAAATAAAGTGCATGTCTTATCAAGTCCACTTGCTGGTCCACTTATAGGTTTTTATAATATATAGAAATTATTTTATCTTTTGACAAAATGATCACACAGAATTTTTTCCTCCTTATGGTCTTCATAGAGTGAGGAGTAATAGCTACTTTAAATTTAAAAAAAATGTGTATGTACAAGAGAAACAGACAGAAGGGAAAGAAAGGATGTTTTGTTGTCATGATTAAGAAACTGTCAAAAAGATCTACAGTACCATCTTACTGAGGGCATGCCAAGGTTTGGGACAAGAGAAGCCAATCTTGTTAAATAGTCTATTGTGAGGAGTTGTATTTGGGACTTGGGGGTTTTGTGCAAGTTTTTAACCAGATCTGATTGGAAGTTCTCACTTAGCCAGGGGCATTCTAAAGCATAGAACAGTGGACGAACGCCATTTTTAAAAGTCATGAAGTGTTCTTTTCTCCTAAGAGAGTTTTTAGACTTTAGTCTCAACTGCCACCCAATGGAAAGAAGTATTCCTTCATTCTCTCTTCTTTGCCCTCTATTCTTCCTTCCTCTTCTCACCCTACTCACTCTGCTCTCTCCTCTCTCTCTCTGTTCCTTCCAATCCTTCAGTTTGCTACTGGCCATCAGTGAGTGCTATATGGAAGCAGAGGTTATATCTTAAATAATTTACCAATCAGCTGTTTCATATAATTTTTGAAGTTGAACATAGAGTGTTTAAGAACCTAAGCTGGTTTTCAGTCAAATAAAAAATATTCAAATATGTGTTTGGTGCTTGTGTTAAACTAGATAGAGATCTGGATCACACTGCATCTGAATACAAACAAACAAAATCTTTAAGTCTTTTTCCTTTACCATGAAATTTTTTAATGTGACGGCAGTATAGACATTATCATGTTGAAATGCCTCTCTTGGACAGAGTCATTTAAATAGGGATAGTAACTTAAACTTTCTTATCCTCCTTCATTGTCCCCACCATGACATCCTCTCCAAATAGTCAAGCAGTTTCAACAAAACATCTTGTGAAAATAAGAGCCAGGGAGGGGGTAAGACATCAGCAGTTTCAAGTTAGCAAAATAAAGTTTGAAAAGGGGAAGTAATACATAAAAGACAGAGCTTGTCTTCCAGAATTTTGTGTTTTCTCTTCACAATATTTGCATTGTGTTCAGAGGATTTTCAAAATAGAAACCAGAATATTTTGATTAATCACACAAAATATAAGAGATGGCAGAGTCTGCCAGAGGAAAACTGAATATATGAAACATTCAAAACGTGTGACAAAAAACCCAAATATTGATGTATCCTCAATATTCTCAGCACGTCTAGATTTTGAATGAACATTTTATTTTCTTGTCAGTGATTCAGAATTTCCACTGCTCCTGTTGAGCAACAAGGGAAAATCATGCCAACTGGGAGAAAGCTTTATTTTAAGGTTGGAGGCATGAAATAAGCACTAAGAAGACAATTGTACACCTGTTTTCAAGAGTAAAAAGGCATCTCAAATCTGCTTTGCTTTTGAAAATTTGGCCAAGGAGTGTATTTCAAAGGCCCAATAGCCCATAACATTATTCCCAGGGCTCTGTGCTCTCTGCCTAATTGGGCTTCTGCACATTTGCATAAGCATGATACTTCATGATTAATGCATAAGACCCAGCATGGAGCCCAGTATCAACTCATCTGGGGAGGCTTTTCCCCCACTGAAAACAATCATTGTGCCTAAAACATAATCCATCATATTTGTAGGTATGATTGCATTGTAGACTATCAGACTACATAAATGCCATGACAAAGTCTTCACAGAATTGCAAACCTCTCTGGGTAAAAAAGAAGTTTTATTCCAAGTGCTTACGGCATTGCTGTTTGGGGACCATTGCTGATGCCAGAAAATGTTTATTTACAAAATGAAAAGTCAAGGCCACAGATTGTTCCTGTTTGGCCCAGGCACTGAATAAAAAGGGCAGATTATTAAAATAACCACCTTATGATTATTTCTGGATTGCAAAATAAACAATAAGTCTCCCCCTAACACCTTCAAACACCAAACAACAGCAGCAATGACTTCTAGAATAAGGACTCCATAAAGTTGAGGGAAGGCTGAGCAAAAAATGCTACAAAATGTTGAACATCAAGAACAAAATCAACTCTAGCTGAGATGGGCTGCCACACAATTAAGGAGTGCAACTCTCGGTGTGAGTCCAGGTGTTCCAGATAGTGTTGCTTGTACCTTCCCTGCTGGCTAGGCTGCTTAATTAGGCAGAAATCCATTCCCCACACAGGAAGATGGGAACCTGGAGCTCACCAGCAGATCTTACCATGGACATAAATACACAAAACCTTTTGAGAAATATTTTTCTACAAGAATCTGAGAAACTTTTTTAATTATTAAAAATTAGTACCTGGCTATAAAATTAAAATTAAGCCATCTGGAATTCCATAATGTTAAGAGGACCCATTTTCCATCCTTCCCTCTCCTGTGCCACATCCCATAGGTGACCTCTTAAATAAGGTGTGCATTTTTCCAGATATTTTATTGTATAGGAGCTACATGAGTGTGTTTGTGTACGTCTTTAAAAGCCTGAAAAACATGCATAGTTTCTGTGACTGACTTTTCTGTTCTCATATTATTTCTGTTTCCCACAATAACATTTATATTTATCTTATTCTCTTTAATAATTTTATAATATTATGTCCTATGAATTAGAAACATGCAAATATTCTTCCACCAGTTTTTCTGTTGTTGTTGTTGTTGTTGTTGTTGTTGTTGTTGTTTTGATAATTATGAGCAACAGTACATTTTAGATTATAGGTATCTGGAGGTCACAGGCTTTGTCTCAGGCACCTCTGTACCCCTAGTATTTAACACAGTGAGTGCTGTACTAAGTCTTCGATGAATATTTGTTAAATGCATAAAACCTGCAGGGAAAATACCAGCAACAGAATTCTTTGTGGGATTTGTGAATTTAATAGAAATTGCAAGAAAAGGTTGTACTCTTTTATAATCACACAAAGTACATCAGTTTCTATATTCTATTTTTCCAACAAGATTTTATACCAGTTTAATTTTTCTCAATATGATTAGTGAGTATTTCATTATTTTAAATTGCATTTCATTAATTTTGAAGAAGGTTAGGAATATTCCTTAGATTATTAGCCATTTGTATTTCTTTCCCTTTAACTACTTGTTCATGTCTTTTGCCCATTTTCCCACTGGATTGCTTGTTAATCTTTATTGCATTTTCTCAATATGATTTCCTTTATATTTAGGGATCCAATTCTTTTCTTGACATATGTTTTACCAATATTTTTTTCTCAGTGTAATAGTTGCATTTTGACTTTCTCTAACCATCCATCCATCTATCCATCTTGCCTAATAGAAAATTTAATATTTATCTTTTTATTATTTATTTTTCTTTGTGGTTTCTGAGATTTATGTTTATTCTTAGAAAAAATGTTTTTCCATTCGTAGAATCAAAATTAGTTTATGCATATGCACTTCTAATATTTATAATTTTCATTTTTACACTTTTTACTAATTTGTAATTTATTCTGATATGAGAGAGGGAGAGATCTGGCTTTATTAATTTTATATAAAGAGTTAATTATCCTATTACTATTTATTAAGAAGAAAATATTTCTAAAATTTTAAAAATCCACAGGTATTTGCATCTGTTTTGGAATTTCTGCTCTGTTTATTTTCAGCAAATCAATTACTGCATCAATGCCATACTGTTTTATTTACTATAACATGCACGGTATGTTTTATATTTGGATGTAGCTAGTCCACCACATTGTTTTTCTTTTTCTCTTAGCGTCCTCTCAAGTTTATATTATAAACATGAAAAACATGAAAAACAAAATTAAACATAGGTAGGTAGATGGGAAAGTGGTCTTTGTAAATTAATTTTTAAATAAATAATGTCTGTGCAATGTTGAGACATCTAACGAAAAAGTAAGATACATATTCTCATGTCTTTAGTTATTTTAATATCCCTCATCACTGCTCTAAAGTTTGCTTCATGAATATTCTACACATTTTTGAAAATTTATTTTCAGTTTTATTTTTCTCCTTGCTTTTGACTGAGATATTTTCCTTCATTCCAGTTATTGCTTTTAAAATAAAAGCTAATTATTTTTTAAATTAATTTTGCGACCAGTCACTTTATTAAATATTCATATTGTTTCTAATAGCTTTTCAGATGGTTCTTTGGTCTGTAGAAGTACATTACCATAAAAAATAAATTTATCTCTCCTTTTGGAAAATTTACACCTGTTATTTTATTCCTTGTCTTCCTTTGATATATTAATATGATAAATGATTTTGGGATGAACTCCAGTTACTCATGATTTATTACTTTTAAAATTATTCATTAAATTCTGGTTTTATTTTAATATTTTATATTGCATTTTACTTAGAAGCTTTGCATTGACATTCATTACTAAGACCAGTTTGTAGTTTTCTCTTTTTGCTCTCTTTCTCAGATAAGATGATCAATTTTAGTGGGCTTTATAAAAATAACTAGAAAGCTTACCTTGTATATCTTTTGGGTTTCAATAAGAAGAACAAAAATCACTCTGAGTACTTCAAGCAGAGAGGGATTTGAAACAGGAAATTGGGTTTCAAAATATTTTGAAGGGCTGGAAGAGCAGAAGAGAGAAGTTAGTTTCTTCCTGAGATCAGGACAGGCAACAAGCATGGGTAGCCCCTGGAGGAAGACCTGTGTGCGTGTGCTGTGGTTCTGACCATCTCTGGACCCCACATGGCTGCTACCATGAGCCCTCTCATGCCAGCTTGGGGTCTGCCACCACCACCAAAGATGGAGGGTGGTTTTAATATGTATCCCTTTCCTTTCTAATCTTGCATTAGTGCCTCTAACTGGCAGAACTCATCACAACCCTGCTAACAAAAGCACAGCTTTGAAACCCTTTAAAATACAGAGGAAAATACACTAGTCATAAAAGGAGCTTGATACATATAAACAATGTAGATATATCCTTTCCTTAGTTTTCTGGAATCATGTAGATAACATTGAAATTACTAATTTCTGAAAGGTTTGAAAAAATAAACTGAAACCATTTGGGTTGGTGCTCTTGTAAGGAAATTTGATGCTCTTAATTTCCTTCCATTAATAGATTTTTTCCTTGCCTTTTTACATTTTTATGTGTTTTTAGGAAATCATCCATTTTGGTAGTTTTTCACTGATTATCCTTGAGTTGTACTTTATGTATTTATTTCCTATTTCTTTACATTGGTGTTTATCTTTTCTAACTTTTTCTTGTGGTGGGCAAAATAACATTCTACTCCCACAAACATGCAAGAAAAACCCATGCCCTAAGTTTCAGAATTCATGAGAACATGTTACATTGCAAAGGGATTCTGCAGATATGATTAATGATATAGACCTCGAGAGCAAGAGATTTTCCTAGATCATCGTGACAGTCCTGGTCACAACATATGAACCCATAAAAGCAATGAATTTTACCCAGCTGGAGTCAGAAAGATGTGACAGAAGGAATGTAGCAGAAGTGAAAATGAGAACTTGGGAACTTGAGAATGATCTGGCACATGGTTGCTGGTTTGAAGATGGAGAGAGAAGGTTGGCTAAGAATGCAAGAAGCTATAGAGTATGAAAGAAGTTTCTGACTACCTGCCAGCGAGGAAACAATGACCTCAGCCCTACAACCACAAGGACTGAATTCTGCCAACACTTAAATTAGCTTGGAAGCTGATTCTTCCCCAGAGCTTCCAGAGGAGGGCAGGTTGGCTGACACTTGTGAGACTTGGAGCAGATGAACCAGCTGGCCAGCTGAGCCCACCTGTACTTCCGACCTACAGAATTGTGAGATAATAAATCTGTGTTAATTTAAACCATTTTATGGTAATTTATTACAGCAACAATGAAAATCAACATATTTTTAATTATACATGTAACTCGTGTTTCTTTTATTTTGTTTCTTGTTTCCTTAGATGATTTTATCAAATTTATAGTTATGTTTTGATTTTTTTTCAAAGATCCCACTTTCGTGTTTATTCATTGATTCTACCACTATGGTTTTCTGAGAAATCATCTCAAACTTTGTGTTTCATACAAATAGAATCATATTTTATGTATCCTTTGTTGACTTGATTTCCCCCCTACCCCAACATCGTGTTTCTGAAATTCACCTAGTTTGTGAAGTAGATGCAAGTTTTTTCTTTACACATGATTCAAGGATTCACTGGCATATTTACACCACAGGAACTCCATTCATTCCATTCCTAAATGATAGCTGGGTTAATTCCATATTTAAAAAGTGGGGTATCAGGTAGTATTCACCAGGTGACACAAACTGTTTCCCAACATGATTGATTGTACTGATTCATAGTCCCATCAGCAATGCCTTGGAGTTCTGATTGCTTTAAACATTACCAGCAATTTAAAGTATGTTTGGATAAATACAAATCCTTGATTTTATGCTAGATAAATACAATCATGTCCCCCCTTTTGGTTATGCCCTTTTAGCAAATGAATTTCTTCTTTATCTAAGATAGTAATATATTATCTTCTATTTATTTTCTTTTAAAATTTAATCACCTTCTTAATCTTTTAATCCACTTAATATTTATATTTACATGAATATAGACTGGAATCTAATTTATTTATATTTTCATGTCTAATCAATAATCCAAGTAGTAGGCACCGGAAAGTTCTGTCTTCATTCACTAGTGTGTAATTCAACTCTTCATTAATCAATTTTTGTCATATAGGTTTATATGTTTGGGGATGATCAAACACAATGTCAACCAGTGTATTTGCTGTGCCAATATCATACATTTATAATTATCTTGATATGATAGGGTGATTCCATTCATCTTGTTCTTCAGGAGATTTTGGCCCATGTTTTTCCCTTTTTTCTTGAATAATTTTAAAATATCTTGTACAATTTCACATACATATGAATATTCACTTGCGTATATGTATACAAAATATATACTTGTTCATACAAGCTTGATATTTTTTTAATGGAAGAACATTGAAACAGCTAAAATTGCTTTTAAATTCTTCAAAGGGAATTTTTTTTCTGAATTGAACGGCAAGAATTTACTTTATCATTTGTGGTGGTAGGAAATTATAAAATCTTCTGGGATGTCTTTTTCTGTTCTCTGTCAACAGTTTTTTCTGTTAGAGAAAAAGGTTTCAGTGGGTGGGATCAGACTTTCTCTCACTTTACAGGAGTTTTCCATTACATCTATGTCCTGAGCTAACTTGAGAATTTCAGTCTTGATGAACCTTGATCTAGCACTATTCCATCTGTCCCCACAGTCCTAGAGGTTAGCCCTCTAGAGATCCTGGCTGGAAATATGGGGTATTTACTGGGCCCTTACTCTTTGGCAAATCCTGAATCTGATTTTCCCCAACACATAAACACACACACATATACACACACACACACACACACACACACACTCTCCCTTTGGAACTATGGGGCTGCCAACAGTCCCACCTCCTTTTCAGCATAGTCTTGCAGTCTTGCTTAGCTTCTTAAACTCTACCCTTGAGCAGCATAAGAATTCAGCATGAGCCTGCCACTGAGAAACAGTGAGGGTCAGGCTTACTCCCTGTGTTTCTTTTCATTCCAGGTTCTGGACTCTCAACCCCTGGTTGCTTGCTAATTTAGAACCTTATTATGTTGCTGTACATCCAGACAATTGCCAAAGCTCTGCTGGCTCCTCTGACTCCTAGGGAGAACTCTCCCCAGTTCTCTGCCTTACACTTGGCACCAGGAATCAGCTAACTTCCAAAACAGATAAGAAAAGCGTAGACTGTTGCTTCCATTTTCTGTGCAATCATGACTTCTCAAGTACTGATTGACTCTCTAATTCTTTTAAACAGTTCTTTATTGAATTTTCTCTGATTTCTAGGCTTCTAAATGGGACGGTTTGCTCACTGCAAGTCAGATTCTCACAGTTAGAAGTGCAAGTTCCAAGTCCAAAGGTCTCAGAACTCTCCACCTTCTCGCATCATTTATTTCTCTAGCCTTATCCCTCACTACCCTTATCTTCTAATGGCATACCTAAAAAGCATGGCACGTATAATCATGCAAATTTATAACTAACTGAAAAGAAGATTATCTGACTCAAATGTCTCATTCCACAAGTGAGGAAAATTAGGCTCAAGAAAATAGATGTCTTCTCTCAGACCACATAACATGGTTGGTACTGGAGCTCAGGGCATTTGCTCCTGTACAGTAACTGGGGCAAGGCAAAGAGCAGAACAGAAGAACAAAGAATGGACAACATATATTCATATTTCATAGCAAGAAATGTTTTGGTTTCTTCTTCCAGTGAAGAAGACATATTGCTTTCTAGCACATGCCTCTACTGATAGCACACTTGTCTTCTAACATTAACTGTGATTTCTCCCAAGTTATTAATTGTAACTATCATTATGAGCCCAGTACCACTAAATAATCATCATGCTGAAAACCAAGACTCCTCATAAACCAAAAATGAAGAAACCTGGGAAAACATATATAACCATCCTCCAACCTGCTTTACTAAAAATGAAACCTTCATAACTCATTTGAAACTCCAGCCTGTAGAGTTACCAGAATCATCATATGATTTATTGCCTAAATGGGACATTTTATGAGAGCAAGAGAGGGTGCTATTAATTACTCTTGCAGGACAAGAGGCATAAGCCAATACCGGCCTGGGCACCCTAGTTACTAGATTATTTATTTATGAATTGTAAAAAAATTCCTCAAATATTTTCTTAAAGATTTTAATCACTTTCATATATGAAAAGGAGGATTCCTTGCTAGACAATGCATTTTTCAGAGTTGACAGACTTTATCTTTTGGATTAACTTTAGATTTACAGAAAATAACAGCAGAAAGCATTCCCATATACTCTGATTGTTACTATTGATGAGCCAGGGTTTGTACATTACTACTCACTGAAGTCTGTAGTTTCCATCAGTACACATCCTTTATGTTGTACATTCTATGTATTTGACAAGTGCATAACAGCATGTATCTACTATTGCAGTATTATTCTCAACTTCCCTAGTCAAGAAATGAAAAGTAAACAATAAAATACCAATTCCTTATTCATTAGGTTGAAGAAAATGAGTAGATGTGAGGCCCTGGGTTCAATCCTCAGCACTGAGGGGAAAAAAGTAACTTTTTAACTTATTAAAAAAGTACTTTATTTAATAAAAATAAGTACTTTGAAATGCGGAGAGCTGGAGATATAGCTCAGTTGGTAGACTGCTTGCCTTGCAAGCACAAGGCCCGGAGTTCAATCCCTATAGCTCCACCAAAAAAAAAAAAAAAAGGTGAAATGTAGAAATTCTGGTGAGAATATAAATTGGCCCTAATATTTTGGTGGGAAATTTGGAATTCCTTATGGTGCTGATGAGGCACACACTCTAAGATACAGGAGTTACTCTTCCTAGATATTTATGTTAAAAGTCACTCATTTGTACATGAAAGTATACATATAGAAATATATGAAAGCATGTATGGAAGTATACATATGTGAAAGTATACATTCCTCACTGTAGCCATGCTTGTAAGAGGGAAAAATAAGCCTAAACTGCCCTCAATTAGGCAAATGCAGTGCAGCTTATCCATGCAATGGAATTCTAAACAGGACTGCAGAGGAAGAAATTAAACCCTCAATGTCATGATGTTGAATTGAAAAATGCAAATTACCAATTAAAATAGATGACATCACAACATACCATTTTTTAAATGCCCAAATAATAGCATACTTTACAAAAGGGCAACAATTAAGGTGTAAAAACATGTGGGAATACTATGTTGTAACTTTTGGATAACTCTGGGATGAGAAGCAAGGAAGGGAAGGAATGAGTCTGAAAGACTTAAATTCAAATATTACACAGTATTAATTTATGTACTTAGAGACACGAATGAATTAAAAATAATAATGACTGTTTAAACGGATGTTTGATGAGTTAATAGTTGCCTATCACACTGTTTTTCAATAGTTTTTTCATAGTTTGATAACTTATATTTGAACATTTAAAGAGTTTTGAAAGGCATAACTTCCTTTTCCCCCCAATTCCCTCCTAATTATGGGGAAAACTTTTAGCATACAAGAACACAGAATATTATTTGCAAAAAGCAGGCATAAGATTTCAAGCCCGACTCTTACACTTATTGGCTACAAAGCATTAAAGTATGTCACTTCACCTTGATGGGCCTTAATTTTTTAAATATTTATGATGGGAGTATACTATTAAGAATGACATTAATATCTTCCTCAGAAATTTGAAAAAATCACATGAAAATATACATGTGAAATCATTTGGTAAGCTAAAAGTCAAACATAACCCTTAATTGCCATTATTGCTCTCATAGCTGCTGAGTAAGATGCAATTACATTGCTGAGCTATATCCTCTTATTTCTTCTATGTGTGTTCTGGCTGTGATGTTTATGATTGAAGAAAAGATAAAAAAGTAAACAGTAGGATGAAGAAAAATAAAATTTAAATGTGTATAATCCATAAACTATAAACACAACATTAATATAAATGATGCATATGGTGCATAATGTATAATGTAGTAAGTGGAATGTGTGTGTGTATAAGATAAATACAAATTATCAAGAGTTTATTATATTTTTAAAATTTTAGACAAGATTTAGATTTTTTCATGGTCTCCTGCACAGATTGCCAAGTATTTTCATTATATAACATGCTTTTCTAAATCTTCAGGAAAGAAACAAAATACATTTAAAATACGACATTTAATTAGCCTCTTCTTATTTTTAATTTTAAAAACTACAGAAAAGTCATATTTTAACATTTTGTCATGTATTAGCTCTTTATTGTTTATATCTCACAATGCATGCATACTATTTTGGAAATATAATTAAATACAAATAAGAAATTTAAAATAACCTGAAATTACAAATCCACTTACTGTAGTTCAGAGGCAGATTGTAGACTAAAAGAGGAGTTGCGCTAGTAGAAATTTATAAAGAGGAAACTCAGTTAATTGAACAATAGCAATCATTAAAGGACTATTACTGTTAGCATCGTATCCACTTTATTCTCATATATATATTCATATCTTACCTTTCACAGCTTGCTTTGGTATCCTCTAGGGCACTGAATCCAAACGTATGCATGTGAACTTCGGGAATTCTTATTATGAATTCTTGAGGTGTGGTAGGAAAATACTAGATTGCTTCATTTATAGTCATTTTAATCTTAAAGTTAGAAAAAAATAGGACACATTTAGATTATATGCAAATTTATCCTGCGCCCTTAGTCTGCACATCAGATGTTCAAATACCATATCATATTGTCAAAGAAATCTTCAAAAAGAATGAGAATGTGGAGGAGTTGATGTATCACCTTCCCGTTTATCTTCAATATATCCCAAGCATCACACACCTTGGCAAGTAGATTTCCACATCATATTGTCTCATTGAGATAAGATCAACTCTAGGCTTAAGATAATTTCTACAAAAAAATAAGAACAAAACAAACAACATAGACTAAGAATAATCCTAAAGGAACGAGCACATGAAAACCTCAAGAAATGTAAACAAATCGTCCTGTTTCTGGAATACATTCTTTGTCAGATGCACTAAGGATAAATCACAAAAGGTAATCATACCTGACAAGATTTCAGAAAGTTTCAAAATTACAGAGATGTTGACATAAGGACTAACATTCATATTTTACCAAAATGTACTAATTTTGCATTTAATTATAGGAGAAAATAGCATAGCAAAAAATATTGTGTGATTTCAAACTTTATGGCATGTTTTGAAAATTTCTCTTTGTGCATGTGTTATGATGTACATAGTATGTGACCATACTATCACATGGTCATGCATTAGCAAGCATTTTGGGGGGATGCGAAGGCACAGAGTCATTCTGATATACTTAAGTTTTTTAAGAAAATTACACCTAACTGTTTCTCCTGCCTGATGTTGTTCCAACCAACTTCCACACTGCAAAGAGGGTACTTTCTTGAATTAAACAATAATCATGTTAACTTGCCTCAAAATCTATCAGTGTCACGCCATCATCTTCTAGGTGTCACATGTATCCTGGGAGTGATGGGCGCCTCACTCCTGACCACTTTCACATCTCCAGCTTCATTGTCTTTTATTCTACATCAAGTGTCCTTGTCCTGGCCTTACTCAAGATCTTTCACAATTCTAAGACCTTACACATAAACATTTTCTCCCTTTAAATGCTCAAGGACACACCCTCTAAGAATTCAGTTTAAATTCCATCTGAATGAAGTCTCTCCAAGGCAAAACTAGACGTTGGTTCCCTGTGCTTCCCTTGGACCCCAGGCACAGTTTTATTGGAGCATCATCACAATGACCATGAACACCACCATTTATGAGGCACCTTCCTAAGTGCAGGCAGCCATTGGGACAAATTCTTAAATCTGTTCTCACCAAAACAAACCAAAAATGTAACACCAAGCTCAAGGTTACCCAGATAAAAAATTATAGAAAAAGTATTTAAACTCTGGTTTCTATGACCCTCAAAGCCCATGCAATGCACTCCACTGTTTCTTAGCAACATCATTTCTGTCAAACTCCTCTGTGTTCTTGTATGTTTTGTCCTGAGGGCATTTATATCCTAATCATAAGTGCTTAGCACAGCATCTGGCATATGACGGACACTCAACAAACCATTGCTGCATTGGTAAATGACTGAATGAAGTACTGAATAAATGGGACAGTGAGGAAGTATAAAAAGTGGACAGGTGTAGGCATGAGGCCCTGGGATCAATCCCCAGTGCTGAAACAAAACAAACCAAAACAAAACAAAGTGGTAAAAGAACTTTGGAGATGATAATTTGCATAATAGAATAATTTGAATAATAGAAGTGGGTCTTAATGACCCAGGCATAGTAAGAATGTTTATTTTTAATTCATTTTATCTTTTGTTTTTAATTGACAATATAATTCTATATATTTATGGGGTGCAATGTGATTGATGTTTTACTCTATGTATACATTGTTCAATGATGTCAAGTTAATTAGCATATGCATCATTTCACATACTTATCATATTTTTGTTTGTCATGAGATTTAAAATCTATTCTTTTAGCAATTTTAAAATTACAATATGTTATTATCAACTATAGTTACCACGATGTGGAAGCAACCTAAGTGTCTATCAATGGATGAAGAAAATGTAGTATATACATACCATGGAATATCATTCAGCCTTTAAAAAGAAGGGAATTCTGTCTTTTGAAAAACATGAATGAACCTGGAAGACATTATGCTAAGAAATAAGTCAGGTGCAAAAAAAAAAAAAAGGAACAAATACTGCATGATCTTGTATGTGGACTCTAAGAAAACCAAGTTCATAGAGGTAGAGAGTGGAATAATGGTTACCATGGGGCTGCTGAGGTAGGGGGAGAGTAGAGAAAGAGGAGATGTTGATCAAAAGTTATAAAGTTTCAGTTATGTAGGAGAGATAACTTTTAGTGACTTACAGCACAGCACGGGGACTTTATTTTTAAGGCACTATATGAGTTAAATTGTTGATTTATAGGATAAGAGTAGAATTCAATAAAGCAGTCGATAAACACTTATTATGAGCCTACTGTTCAGAAGTGGACCCAAAGGGGTTAAAACACAGGTTTAAAAGCATGTGCTTTTCTTCCTATATTTCTCTATTCTTTTCTTTCTGTTCTCCAAGTGATCTAACTGGCCTGATTCTTAAAACGGTAAAGCAGTACTTCCTACTTTTTCCTTGATTCACTGCTGTTCTTCCCCCTGCTTTCTCTCTCTTGCCCGCCAATCCACTTAGTACTCATTTAGTATTGCTTAAAGAAAAAGGAAAACAATATTCCTACTGCTACTGAGTTTAAAATCCTGTGTTTTGGATTGTGCTTAAGGATAATAAAATAACAAAAGATAATAAAAATAAAAGATAATAAAATCAAAACCCATGTTGTAACTGTCTTGATCACAAAAAGGAATCTTGGCCAAGTGTTCAGAACCATGTCAATGTGCTCATAATCTGCAGTAGTATGTTACTTAGGTTAATCTGACGTTCATTCAGTCCTTTACTCAGTCAATGTGGATTGAGTACTTCTGTGTCCAAATGGCTTAAGCAATAAAGACTCAGTAATGAGCAAAACAAAGCTCACTCCTGGTGGACCCTATACTCTATACTCTACTAAAGAGGACAAACAAGGTTTTGTCAGGGAGACAAGATTGGGAAGTGAACAGGGTTACCTTTCTTCTAAGTTTGTTCTCTCCTTTTGTAAAACAATATTTTGATTATTTCTAACCACCTTGTTTTTTTTAATAAAATATACTGGCAATTGCTATTAAAACTTTAGCTGACAGCAGTTCTAACTGTTCCTAATACATTCTTGATTTTTAACAAAGTCCTCAAGTAACGAAAACTACAAAAATTAGAAAATTCAGGTACTAATCTCCGGTACTGGAGGATACCTTAGCGTATTTGGTTTTGTCATAGAAGTTTCTCCAGAGCCCTGCTGTTAACACAATGCTGGTAGCAGACTGGCTTGTTATTTCTCAGAGAATAACCTATAGCATGGTAGGGCTTTGGTTTCTTGGTCAACAGTGTCTGCAGTTTGACGGATTACCAAGGAATCTTTAAAATATGGATGACAGTAAATTGATTTCTCAATTTTTTAAAATTGTAAACAATTATATGAAGAAAACAGCAAAGTGGTAGGTATTCTGTGACCTAATCCATTTGGAAACAGAGCATATACTTTTGACTATTTACTTCTCTTTCATTTAATGCTTTAAGGATTTTATATGAGCCCTAACACTTCACATCTATTACAATATGCTTTACTTTGAAGGAAAAGCAAGAAGACAGGACAGTTTTCACTATTTTGAAGAGCTCTAGTGGTTGCTGAAGAAGGACCTGGAGACTAACCATCTCGATAGATCTGAGATGTGGAAACACCATACACTCTGACTGCCCTTTGTGTAAGTTGGGTCCACTTACCAGCAGTGAGGTTATGAGCAACTTACCTTCCTTAACTTCCTCATTTGCAGAGTGAGGAATATACTATTCTCATACACCACTGGACGAACCAGTGTGTAAAAGACTGAAAAGTGCCTGGTATGTAGGAAGTGTTATATAACTGTTAGGTAGTTACTTAGAATAGAGGAGCAGCCATGAGGACAAGGATGTTTATTTGTATTTTTTCAGTGACCTATCCCCAATACCTACAACAGTGCCTGGCACAGTTTAGGAGTTTAATAAATGCTTGTTGAACAAACGAATGGAAAAACATAGTGCAGTTAGACATTTGAACATATTTATCTAATGTATGGAGTTGTAAATGAATTGTTATTCTTTAACTCACATCAGAGTGTGGGCTCTGGCAGTACCAGCTTCAATGTGATAGCTGAGGATACTCAAGGCAGAGAGAAAAATAGAGCATAGAGAAAAGTGTAAAGGCCAAGGGGAAGCAATGAATTTTTCCCCCTACCAGTTTTTTCATAGCAACAACAATAAAATAAATGTCTTGGGACAATGGGAAGTAGAAAGCCCAGGAGAACCAAATATTCCTCTACACAGAGTAAGCCTACGTCTGTTTATGCCAAGAGTCCAAAGTAAGTATTGGCAGTGACTAGAGCAGAGACAGCACATGGAGTGATGTGAGTGGAAATATCTCCAGCTTCCTGTATGTCAAGAAAAGGTTCAATGGCCAGTGGCCTGAGGATATCATGCTGATTGATATCAGCATGGTGGTGCTTGCTGTTCCATCCTCCTTTAAACACCAGCATTCTCCACCCTCCAGTCCCTGTGCTTCCAGAACCTGAGTTCTTGTCTCTGGTTAACTCAAGACCTTCTTCTGCTTTCCCACCTCCCAATAAAAATTCACCTGCTCTGCATATTATTCCAGGATTTTCCTAAAATTTCTTCCCCATTTAGACAATCTGATAAACTACCCAGGAAAAAAACAGTCATGAATGATAACAAATTATTCTATTCAGGGACATTTTCATAATGGACATTGCAAAAGAATCCATCTCTCCTGAGTTAGCTGACATCAGTAATGAAAGGCTGGGCTGCAGGTTGAACACAGAGGAGATATGTTAAGGCATCCTTCTGAGGCCCTGGAAGCACAACACATTGGCAAAGATTCAGGTTTCTGGGTTCTGATCAATGGAGAAAGAGGAAGACGAGTCTGAGCAGTCAGAATCTAATCTGGGGAACAATTCAGATGCCTGCTGAAGAGCAGAGAATACAACACATGTTTAAATTTAACTTATCAGAACCAAGCACCATCTGAGGCAGTCTATCATCCTATGTTAAAAAAAAAAAAAACAGGAGGAAAAATGAACAAATGTGTGAGTTTTCCAGACAAAATTTGTAGGAAATGTGATGATTGAAAGTTAGCTCTCTCAGCTATATTTGTATTCATGAAAGAAAATGCAGTTAAATTGGTTGCTGTGGACTCTAATCCTAAAAGCAAATATTGTGGGGAGATGTTTGTATTACCTCAATCCCACAGTCTGGAACAGATTGACTACATTTGCCAGGAAACTGAGCACTGCCTAGGGCAAGATTCTAGCACAAACACAACCAGGACCAGTAGATGAGGGAATCGCTATAAACACATTAGAAAAGTCAGACTCAGTAGATAATCTCAAATTCACACAAGAATCCTGTGCAGTATGATCTTCCCCACTTCTTAGAAGAAGAAACAGTGACTCAAAAAGTTAACTTACTACTAACTGAACACACATCTTCTAGTTTAGTGTGCAAAATCACATAGCTCTGAGACAGCATCACAACATTCCACCTACCTAATTCATAGGATGTGAGGAGAAAGCAAAACAACACAGGTAAATATACTTGGAAAATTAAACTGTCTAAACTTATGGGGAACATTATTATGTACAAACTTTTCCTGGATGAGATAGACATTAAAATCTTGGCCATGTGCAAAATTGTTCTTAATTTGAGAAGTTGTTCAACCTTGTTTTTAGCCCCAGGATTCTCTGCTTTCGTGTATGAAGAGAGAAATGAAATATAGTCATGCAAGAGGCTATTTCTTTAATTTTCTGGATTGTCACATTCATTCAGCATGAAATTTTCTACAGAAAGTCAATTTTGGAAAGTTCCAAACTTAATTAGATCTTGCAGTTTTGTGATCTTCATTATAATTATCAAATACTGAAGAGCTAATAAAGGATCAACCTCTGGGCTGCAGAATAACCTAATATATTCATACCTCAATGACATCTTGAATTAGAACTGGGGGCTGATGAACTCCAGTGAACCAACCAACCAACCATAGTTGGCAAATTGCAAGGCACAACTAAGCCTGATCAGCCCAAGATGAATACATGATATGTAAAATAATCCAATAGCGTTTATCAATAATACATGGGCAATTCAGATGAGACATACCCTGGTGTGTAGCAAGTCTAATTAAGAGCATTTCTATGATAAACTGAAGCCCTATCTCCTGCTATCATGCAATTATTCATTTGAGTCTATTGTTGTAAGAAGAATGAGCACTGAGCATCTTCCTTATTAGTGATCTTTCTTCCTGATACATACAATTTATCCAAATAATGCATATCACCCTTTCAATATTTCAAAGGATGTTTCCATACCCAGACATTTTTCTTAATGTAGATTCCATTGGAAACAGAATAGCAAATTCAGACCCTTTCTTTTTTTGTTTTGTCTTTTTAAAATTGTTGCCCATACTTTTCAGAAGCATTTCCATAACTTTTTTGAACTCAGAATCTGAGAAATCAGTTCTACTTCAACAGAGCCATGATTCTAGTAGCATTAGAAACCACATTAACTCCTTCAAATCCTTAGCACCTAGACTTAGCAACATTTCTTTCATTAACTCTTTCTGAAAATTAGCATTTAACATTCAAATATATAAATCAAGTATTTCATAGGGAAAAAATCTTAATTTGATAGATGTTTTGATGTACATTGGTAGAAATGTAAATCCTAATTTATTTACTTATTTATTCATTTATTCATTTATTTTGGTACTGGGGATTGAACTCAGGGGTGCTTTACCACTGAGCTATAAACCTAGAGGTGCTTTACCACTGAGCTACATTCCCATTTTTGGTTTTGTCTTTTATTTTGAGACAGGGTCTCACTAAGTTCCTTAGGTCCTCTCTAAGTTGCTGAGACTGTCTTTGAACTTGCAATCCTCCTGCCTCTGCTGAGATTAATTAATTTGTTGAGGCTGGCCTTGTACCTGAGATCCTCCTGTCTCAGCCTCCTAAGCTATGGGATTACAGGTGTATTCCATTGTGTCAGGTGTGAATTCTAATTTTGGGGGGAAATTTGAAGGTAAAACCTGGAAAAACACCCATCACATTGTAATGGTTAATTTCAATTGTCAGCTTGATTGGATTAAGAGATGCCCACGATTAAGAGGCTTCTGGGTGTGTCAATGAGGACATGTCTAGGAATGACTATCATGTGGAACAGTGAACTGAAGTGGAGACCCTCCCTAAGCATGGGCAGCACCACCCAGTAGGATGGTGGCTTGGATGGAATAAAAGTTGGAAGAACAAGGAAGCAGATGAAGACGGACGCTCAACTTTTCTTGAACGAGTTCTTGATTACTGCTTCAGTCGTCTGAGGATATCAGACTCTCGTTTCTTCACTCTTCCAAAATGGACTCTGCCAGTGATTCTCCAGGGAGTTTCCAGAAACCTTGGTCTTGGATTAGGGTAGCACTGTTTAACCCTCTTGTTCTGGAACTTCTGCCTCTTGTACTGGAAGCTACTGGTTCTTCCAACTCTCTGGTCTACAGTGCCATTGTGGTCTATCCAGCTTCTGGTCATGTAAGCCAATCTAATAAATCCCCTTTACATAATCATACTCTCTGTTGATTCTGTTCCTCTAGAGAACCCTGACTAATACACACATTTAAAAGTTTATCTCCTTTCATTTACATGTATATACTTTACATTGGGAAAGATTAATTCCTTTGGATGAGCTTTTGAGTTATACATATACTAAATGTTTTTCAGACTACAAATTAAGAAACATGAATTAACTTAATATGTATGGACTAGATAAGACAACCAAGCCAAAGGTAACCCACACTATTTCGTCTTTTTCAGGGTTGGATGGGAGGAAGAGATCAGAAATTCTTGGAAGTAAATGTGGTAGCATTTTTATTGTCCATATGCAAATAGAGGGTACTGTGTCTGAATTGCTGTTTGATCCTGTGAAGCAAATATGGTTTGTTTTGCATTGCTTATGTTTGTCTACCTGTCCATTGTCTGTCTGAAGCACTTATTTTTGTTTAAGTCTTTAAAAATTGGTAATAGGAACTGAAGAGTGGAGAAAATTCCAAAAGTGCTGCTCTGTGAGAAACTTCCAAATGCAGAGCACAAATAGTATTGTTTATGTTCCAAGAAACAAAGTATGCCTCAGATCTATGTGGAGGATTGTTCTTCCATCTATGCCCAAAATACAGCTATTATTAATACCTGGAGGATTGGTAGCTTTGAGAAAGAGGGATAATACATCCTTAACATGGACAAGGAAGCAAGTTTAGAAATGACAAAAAAAAAATGTAGCTTCTGCTTTGAGATAAAGTAACTTTAGCCAAGGCAGATTCAGTAGAGGGGAAGAACATGGTGGTCCTCAAGGTGACAGCTATTGGCCTGTTCTTGTGAACAAACATGAAGAACCTATGTAGGAATTCCTCCAAATAAATAGTGGAAATTATTGGCAGGAGGTGCTGAGGTCATCTCTGGTCTTGAGTGATTGCACATGGCTACTAAAAGTCAGCTGTCACCTTGTTAATTCTAAACTGGTTTCATTGGTGACACCCAAGCAGATTTTCTAGCGAGACTTCTGTTTTTACTTGAGTAAATTTTAAAAGAAAGCAAATCTATTAGGTCAAAATTTTTTGGAATCTATTTCTCCAAAAGTGTAATTTGCAAGATACAGTTGAAATACTTCTTAAAGAATATGCCTTTCATTTATTTAAAGGTATTTCACTCTTCTTATGAATAGTCCATGAAAATGGTGATTTAGTATTGAGCTAAAGTGATCTGCTGTCAACTTGACCTTGAACTTAAAATATTTTGCTTTCTTGCTAAAAAGAATGTTCTTCCTTGCATCTGTCTATCCAAGTCAGTTATTAAGACTTTACTATGAAATTGTACCTCCTCGATAAAGCTCCTAAGACCAGTTGAGGATATGATCTTTTTTTCTGAACTCATTGATTTATTTATTCATTGGTTTTTGAGATTACAAGGTACCAGTAATCCATTAATCATTCAGTTATGCTTTTGGAATGTCAGATACCTTTTTATGTGTCTTGATTTTGTCCCCAGCAACTGGATTATGAGCTATCAGGAGAGGAAGAACATTTTCTAGGTTTTTGCTAAGTGACTTCAGTGCTTAATTGCTTAGATGCTGCATGCATTCAATAAATGTAAGATGAGTTTCATTCCAATTCCAGTCTTTAAATAAAAGAAAATGGCAACTGTATTATACTCCTTCAACAAGGGCTGCAAGACCATACTTAACATTGACTGAGTGCCACTTGTGTATTAGGGTCTTTTCAGAAATTTTCTGTAAGCTTTATGGTGGCTCCCTAAGACTTCGGAAACCCCTAATGTGTCTGTGAAGAAAGAGACACACTAAGAGGTAAGACATCACTCTGTGTTACTCTCCTGGAAAACTGAGGAACTAATTCTCAAACTCAGGTCTGGATGATTCTGAAAAACCAGAGGAGATTTTGCCTCTGCAGTTGTCATCACAATAGTTTCCCTTATAGATGGGTCAAGGGAAATACATATTAAAAGTATTCGGAAAATGTTGCATTTTTACTGCTCTTTCTGTTCTTTTACCTTTTTGTTTTCTGAGCTATGATTCCAGTGAGATTTATTTTAAATTATTAAATTATTAAATAAATTGTTAAATTATTAAATAAATTATTGAATTATTAAATTATTAATTAAATTATTAATAATTATTAAATTATTAAAAAATATAACTCTCAGACTGTAAAATAAAACCTGCTGAATAAGAAAAAATATTTTTTTCATTAAAAAAGTTTCCTTTAATCAGTGGGTATATGCTAAATAATGAAGTATTTCCTATATTGCTTTGGGTAAATTTATTCAAGACTACCCATGCATATCAAAATATTATATCTTAGTTTTAAAGACTAGATTTGTTATAATTGTTTTGAAACTGCAAAACATAGGAAAGCATTTTATTCAATCAAGAAGTATGCACTGAAAAGAAGTGAGAGGCTAAACTGATTTGCAGAAGGATCCTTCTTATATATGATAGTATAGTAATGAGAGGGAGATTAAAGATAGTAAAATCCTTACAAATTCAAAGTAATTCTACATTATTTAAGATATTTGCAATGCAGCATTTGTACTTATTGATTATTACTTTTAATGCATTTCTTTATAAACTTTTCAAATGGTTTCTCTAGCTGTTCCCAGCAACTATAGAAGCTCAACCTTAAACCTCTGCTGTCTCAAAAGCTCCAGGAGGAACTGAGCTACATCAGGAATAATGTTGGTACTGTGAAAAGGTGAACTATCAGCAGTCCCAACCACAAAGTCTGAAAAGGCATAGAACACACTGATTTCTTTTGCCTACATTTTGCTACTGGAGGATTCTCAATCAATAGGTATAGCTAGGAAATAAGTTCCACAAGGTCAGTGAGCCTTAAATGAGGGAATAAAGGGCATGTTGGAATTACCTGATGATATTGAGAGCATTTGCCAGCTATTTTTAGTTCTCCTAAGATTGATGTATGCCCACATTTCCTCAGTAGCTGTTCATCAGTAGCTACTGATTGCTATTGTGACTCACTGCTTTTTACCCCCTGAAGTGTTAAAGATTAAAAAATAAAGGTAATAATTAGTAGTGTAGTCATGGGGAAATGTGTGGCCAGGCAGGTCATATGAGTAGTAGCATTTGGGTTGCAGAAGACAACTCTAATTTGAAATAGGTCTATACACTTCTTTCACTTAATCCACCCTAGATGAAGGAGGAATTGACAAAGATTTATAAGACAATGGATCCGGAACAAGAGGGACCAAGCAAAGGTAAGTTTCCAGCACTTGTTTGTTAAGAAAACGGATCTCAGAAGAAAATGCTGAGGATCAGAGACTTTTACCAGTGGCTCAAGACAACTGGATTCCTAATTCACTAAATGTTGAGCATGAGCCCTATAATATACTTCTCTCGGTTGTAGAGAATGAGTTATAACTGGATCCTCTAAAGTGGGGATCTCTGAGGACTGAAAAAGGTAGCAACTTGGAGATAAATGATGCAGAGACTCTATTATGAATCATTACTGTGGCAGCACAAAATGCCTGGACAATAAAAAGTGATCATAAATTACATGTTGTCATTGCTGCTATGCAAACCTTTTATGGAGGTCCCAGCAAATACAAAAATAAGGAAAAAATTATCAAAGTTCAAAAAGCAAAGCAAAATTATTTCTGAGCAGAACATGTTGGCACACACTATAATCCCAACAGCTCAGGAGGCTGAGGCAGGAGGATCTCAAGTTCAAGCCAGCCTCAGCAAAAACAAGGTCCTAGGCAACTCAGAGAGACCCTATCTCTAAATAGGGGTTGGGGATTGGCTGAGTGGTTGAGGGCCCCTGAGTTCAATCCCTGGCACCAAAAAAAATATTCAACAGATAATATGATTTTCTATATAGGAAATTAGAGCTACACTAGAGATAGATGTTAGAACTAATAAGTTAATTCAAAAATGATAATAGATATGAGAAAAGTATACAAAGAATGCTAGCAATAACCAAATAGGGGAAAATATGATAAAAATTCCATTCATAAGAGAAACAATAACTCTAAGGTACACACAGGAAAAAATTTTACTAAGAATGTGGAAAATGTGTCTGCAGGAAATAAGAAACTAGTTAAAAGTCAAGAAGACAGACCTAAATAGATGGATTTATTCACATATACTGTCATGAAGATATCAAATCATCTGAAATTAATGTCTGAATCTTAAAAAAAGAAACCATTCCAAAAAGTAATTCTATAATTCCTGAAGGTACAGAAAAACCAAGAGAAATTTAAACAAGAATAAGATTAAAAGCAGTTTAGGAATCACTCTACCATGTTTAAAGACTTAACAATAAAGCCATAGGAATTAAAACAAGGTGTTATTAGCATACATGTAAAAAACAGGAGAGTGGTACAGAGGAAGAACTGCCCCCCAAACAAAGTACACTGGGTTGAATAGTGACTTCCATTCCAGCCAGTTTCCTGTCCATCCAGAAGTTCAGATTGTAACCTCACTGAATATAATGAGCAGATATAAATATTTCAAATAAGGTCACACTGGATTTAGGTGAGCAGAAATCCAGTGCCTGGTGTTCTAGGGAGGAAACCCTTTGAAGACACAGGAGACAGTGTCATGTGATGATGGAGGCAGAGATTGGAGCGAAGCATCTACAAGCTGCAAACACCAGCAGCACAAAGATTGCTGGAAACAATCAGAAGTTAAGAAGAGGAAAGGAAGTATCTTTAGAGCCTTCAGAAAAACCATGGCCAAGCCAACACCTGACCTAGGACTACTCAGTTCCAGGAAAGTGAGGCAAAACTTTTCTGTTGCCTTAAGCCAGACGTTGTGGTAATTTGTTTTGATAGCTCTAGAAAACTAACATACAAACACATATATTGGAGATGTCTACAGGGCAGCCACGTGGCACACTCCATGGGAGCCAACATTGTATTCTGTGTATTCTGGGATGGTGCGAGTTATGTAGAACATGAGAATGGTGCCCCCTGGAGTTGTGAAAAGTAGCAGCTTCTTTATGTGGGAGAGAAGAAGCAATACAAATTAATGCACAAAATATTAACTTTTCCGAGAATAATCCTGGAACTAAGGGCTAATCATGAAAACAACCTCATCGCACATCATAAAAAAAAATTCATTCTGGATGGATTGCTGGCCTGGACCGGAAAAGAAAGACTTTAAAATTCTAAAAGAAGATATTAAAATAAGTTTTATAACATTGAAGTTAAGAATTATTTAAGTATAACACAAACACACAAAAAACTCCAAAACTTCTTCAATAAGTTTGACTATTTTGAAATTTAAAATTTCTATGTAACAAATGGCAAAGTGAAAATAGAAGGAACTGAACAAGAGATTTTTGCATTATGTATTCCATGAGAAACATTGATATCTAGAATGTATGAAGAATTTCTGCAAGCCAATAAGAAAAAGATAAATGATACAAAAGAAAAAATAAACAAAATACATGAACAAGTAAGTCACAAAGTAGGAAAGCTATCATATATAAGAAAAGCTGTTAAGCCTTATTTACTCTCAAAGAAACACAAATGTAATACATGAAATTCTATTCTACCTCTGAAGAAAGAATTAAAAAGTCCGATAATAGTAATGATTGACTAAAATACAGACACATGAGAATCTAAATTCATCACAAGTAAGGATGTTAATTAGTAAGGTATTTGGCAATATCTAGTAAAATCAAAGATACATGTTCTCAGAATCCAGCAAGCCCACCTTCAGGTGTCTACTTCAGGGATACTTAAAAGGGGCACAAAGAATCATGCAAAGTATATTCGATGTGTACCATCTGTTATAGGAAAATGCTGTAAACAAGCTAAAGGCCTATGAATCAAATAATTGGTCGATCAATCGTGCCATATTTATGTAAATATTTATCTACTCTATAATTACATAATCATAAGTACATATATAAAAGAACTATATTCACATGGAAAAATATCTAAATAATAATACCGATTTTTTAAATTATGCTATAAAGAATGCATACTATATAGCATCACCATGTAAAATTTTAAATACCACAAAATAATCTCAATATTTTTTAAAAACGTGTGTTGCAAGAGCTGGAATTTTTTAAAAAGCATGTTGCTTTTTAGTAAACATGTATGTTGTGGTGACATAAAAATGGACTATAAGAATAATACTGACTTTGAGATAATATTTACTTGTTGGGAAGATGAGAGAGGAGTGAGAAGAGTGCTTTAATATATAATATTTTGCTTACATTTTTTTACCTAAAGGAAATATGACAAAAGGTTGACATTTATAAACTTTGCTTCAGGGCAGTTCATGACTACCTGATATAATTTTTGTAATCTTTTAGTGGGCTCTAAATACGTGTTTAACAAAACAGAGACAGAGAGGGAAGATGAGGGGATGCAGGAAGGCAGCATGTTCTGAGATGGGCAGGCTATGAGCTCACCAACGCAGCAGTGTGGTTAGTTAAAGAAGCTTGGCTGTGTGCTCAGATAGACAGGTAAACTCTAGCTTCTTTCAGTTGGACTAGTTAGCTCTTCCAGACTCTGCCTACCCACTAGAAGATGGATGGTTTAAAACTTAACACAAAGTGTTGTGTGAAGAGCAAATGGAAGAAAACGTGAAATGTCCAGTGCATGCCCCAGGGACTCACTCACTGTGCCCAGTCAGGGGAACCCACCTTCTCATCCTTAAGGCAGTGGAAACAATGAAGTCTATGCAGAATGCATTCCACTTTAACTCACTGGGCAGAACTGAATTCCTCCTTCTGATTCAGCTCTCCCCACCCTTTTCATTTCAGTAAAAGTAATTTTGAAAAGAGATTAAATGCCTTTGGCATGAAGAAAGATGCAGACTATGGAGAAAATTGTAGGGATTCAGTTTCAACTAAAGTATCCATTAGAAAGGTAGGTGAGGAAGTCCCCATGGTTGTGCATTTAAGCTCAAGTCACTTACTTAGGAGATCGTGGCACAGGTCCTTCACCCTTAGTTGTTAATGACCTTACTTTAAAGTACTGAATGGAACACGCAGTAGGGTCAATTGCAGACTCAATGACAAGAATTAAAGCACAAAGCTCCCTAATGAGATCTGCACTTATTCCTTGTGGTTCAAGGAACACTGTAGTTAATAGTTTACATCCTGCAGGGTCAATTCCCTTGCAGAAGCAGAGTTAACTTAGGCATTCCCTGGGCTGTATAAACAACACTGTCTGTAGTAGGAAGCTTGACCCTCCCTCCCTTTATCATGCCAGGAAATTCTTGGTATGTAGCCAGGATCTGATGTTTATGGTTCCATAAGCATTTGACTCTAAAAGTCTCTAAAGCTGGAAAATGACCACTGGTCAGTTGCTAATGCATGAATGGTAGAACAAAGTCACTCTTTAAGAGAGGGCAAAGGGGAGAATGCTCATGAAAACAACGTGTGACAAGCATGACATCTACCTACAGAGTAAATGCATACATGAGTTTAATAAGTACCCATGAAAACTCTCCTCCCTTGTGTGTGTGTATGTGTGTGTGTGTGTGTGTGTGTGTGTGTGTGTATGTATCTACACAGATGTTAAAATGGTAAAATAAATGCTTTAAAATTTTAAAAAGCATCAACTTTTTTTCTCTGTATAAAAAGAGAACAAATGCTGCATGTTATTTATCAAAATAGTGAAATAAAACAGTCTGAATTGATACAGGTTCTGTCCTAGCAGAAAGTAACTTCCTTGAGTTTCTTGGACTGAGAGGAACCTGGAGAGCTACTTTCTTTCATTTCTCTCTTCTCTATGCTAAAGAAAGCTGCGGGGAGGAGGGGTGTCTTCAGAGCAATTCAGAAATTGTTTACTATCTTATTTTTTAAAAATTGGAAAAAAAAGGTTTATAAACCTTTTTTGGACATAACATCTCCATATCTAAAAACACAATACTTCATTTTGAAATTCATTACCAGCCTTTCTAAGCATTTTTTAAATTAAGAGTAGAGAATCACATAGGATTCCTAATAACAGAATCAGAAGCAGTGATTGCATACATTTTCTAGACATCCTGTCTCCACGGTAACCTGTTTCCTCCTGACAGGCTGGAGGGGCTGGAGAGAAGTAAGAAGATGGAGACAAGATGAAGTCACATTCAGGGACGAGGGGGCCAATGGCTGATGGATTGATTCCGACAGGAATAAAACAATTCATTGAAATCAATGTCACCAATGCGCAGGTGCATCTCAGAATTCACACCAGGGATGAGTTGCAAACACTGCATTGTTTCCTTCAGTACCACTAGTGCCCAATAATCAGATTAGAAACTATTTTTTAAGCCTGAATTCCATAATAAAACGTCATCCAGAAATCTTCATTCAGCAGGTTATTCTGGTCTACACAATTCAGGCAAGTGACAGAGAAACCATAGGCATCTTGCTGGAACTAATGGATATCTTGCCAGAAGCTTTTGATGTGATTAGAGGGTGAGATGAAATCTCCTTTCCAGGCATGTTTGAAACTATCCAACCTGCCTACCAGCAGGAATGCTCTCCAATACAAAGTGGCCCCAGTTTGAACAGAACTGCAATGTGGAAACTACCCAAACTGTACCCAGTCATGTGTGTTCTGCACTTGGTGTGAGTTAAAAGACACTAGGCAGGGACATCAGACTACACAGAGTTCACAATGGATTAAAACTCAGTTCTCAGAGCTCTGGGGCCCAGTGTTTAGTAAATTTACACACATGGCTCTTTCCTGTCTCTATCTCCTTCCTCACCTAATACCTAAGTCCTGCCCCTACCACCTGCATGAAGACCCTGAGCTCCTCAGTTGAGACAGCCAGTCATACTGGAGACAACTGACCTGCAGAGACAAAGTCCTCAATAGTACCCACTCATATCCACTGCACAGCCACTTATGCTAAGCCCTAGGCAACATATCAACTCAAGATTTGCAGCATCCTAATGAAGGAATGTTTATTATTATTATTATTATTATTATTATTATTAATAGTAGTAGTAGTAGCATTTCCACTCAGTTTCTGAGGCTTAGCAAAATAATATTCAAGTATATGCAGAGAGCATACACTGGGCATCCAACCTTAGCAGTATCACCTTGAAATCTGTGTTCATAAAACATATTCTACTGCCTAAGATGAATAAGATTTTGCCACTTGCTAGATGAAATTGGGGCCAGTTAGAGTCTCTCTGAATCTCATCCTTCTATGAAGTAGGATCATCATCTTTGCTTCTTTTTCTTTCAAAAGAATTTTATAGTCTACGTGAGGTGTGAGGCTACTTGCTGGATTATGTAACTGAACAAAAAAGGGAAGGGGAATGGCAGAAAGATTTTTTAAGGAAAATAAATCAAATAGAGATATTCCAGGGTATGTATGTGTGGTATGTGTGTATGTATGTATACATATATGTGCATATATATGTATGTATGTGTGTGTATATATATGTGTGTGTATATATATATATATATGTACATATATATATATATATAAAAGGTTATAAATAAAAAAAAAACCCTAGGACCACAGTGTAAGTCAGATGATAGTGTAAGTCAGTTGTGCATGGTGAGCATCATTTCAGATGGAGTGATCAGCAAAGGCCTCTCATGAAGGTACATTTGACTTCCTGAGACCTGATAAACAAGAATGTGTTCTGCACGTGAAGTCCATTCCTAAGAGTTGGGATATCAGGTACAAAAACCTAAAGAACAGGAAGAAGTGAATATGGCCGGAACAGAGACATTCATTAGGAGAGTGAGAAGTAGGAGGCTAGCAGGCTCTGGACACTATCTAGAGAGTTTGAATCTAAGTCTTTCCTATTCTATCGACTTAAATATGTTTTTCCATTGCTTACATGAATCAATTTATCAATGTGAATTAGGAAGACCAGATTCCTGTAAACAGGAAAGTCTCTAGGATAGGAACCTAAAGATGTGGATATTGAGTGTGAGGGTGAAAATGTCTGGAGGAAGCGAAGTGTTAGACCAGTTAATTTATTACCATAGATTATTTTTTCCTGGAGATGGATGGGAGGGGAGTTATTTGTTGGGTTTTCATTTCTTTTGTTTTGTTCTTTCCTCTTTTCCTTTCATTGGAGAAAATGCACAGATGATGGGTATGAGAGAGCATCTTATTCCAACAAGGATCTTGAAAGATTTTGTGGAGTTCTAATACCAAGCCCCTAAAACATTAATTCACCCAACAAATTTGTGTTAAGTACTGTGACAGTCACACTTAAACTCTGCACTTTTAGCTGATGGGACCATGAGTTTTGTTGTGTGACATTATAATGATCAACCCCTACAGTATGTTCAGTTCCACAGTCATTTTATTTTAAAGGTGTGGAAAACCATATGTCTCGATTCTGGACAAGAAGACATAAATGGAAGTTACTGGTAAGCCATAGCCTTTCTCACATTAAAGTGCCTTGCAGACCTCCAGCTACAGTGGGTGCAGCTGACTGAGGTTGCACTTGCTGGATGCAAACATCCAACTGGACATCTAGGAGTCCATGCTTCCTCATGTTGTTCCCAGCCAAGGACAATGTGGCAGGGACACTGAGGCAAGCCTATTCCTGGGAGATGTGGAATTTCCCTAACAGGGATTCTAAGTAGTCTCCTTGACATTCTTGTCAAACTGGATCACAGTCTAAGATGCATCCACCAGCTATCTTTCTCACTCTCATTCACTCAGAGTCAGAATTGCATCAGGGGCTTACAATTTTCCCATCCTCTGCCAATTACCTTGCATTGTCTTTTCCAGACATTTCATTTTGAATATTGTCCTGATATTTGCTTCTCATAGAACCCAGCCTTACACAAGAAGTAAATAATGTGTGTATTGTTATAAGAAAATCTCTAAGATATATTAAGTGAAAAAAATCAAGGTTCAGAACAACATACAAAATGTGCTACCTATTATGTTAAGATGAAGAGAAAATGAATATAAATGAATGTTTGTCTTTTATGCAACTATAGTGATTATATATGGGATGGGTTATAGTAGAAGCTGTAAGGCTGATGGAAGACAGGAAGCAAGTAATTTTTTTTTTTTTTTTTTTTGCAGTGCTGGGGATTGAACCCAGGGCCTTGGGCTTGGGAGGCAAGCACTCTACCAACTGAGCTATATCCCCAGTCCTGAAAGTAGTATTTTTTAACTCTATCTTTTTACACATTTTGGTTGTTAACTGAGTGAAGATATTATACATACAATTTTATTAAAATAAAAGATTCAGTGTCTTAAGAAACAAATCAGATTTTGGGGGTTCTGGTTGCTCTGGAACTTGTGACGCATATTTTCAATAAGACAATTTAAGAATTGGAAAAGCTTTTTTGTAAGTCATAAGAAGACATCAATTACTCAACTCAGTTGCATGCTAGAGCCCCAAAGCAGCAACACTCCTTATGAAGCTGTGAAAACTATTTAACACCCTTCTAACAGGATTCTATAACCACTCACAATACACACAGGCACATCAACAGAGCCTCCATTCAGAATCTGAAGCTACCATATTCTGAATTGACTCTTTCCTAAGTTTAAGTATCTGGCCATGATAACCCCTGATATTAATTCACAAATTCTAAAGATGGCAAGTTTAGAGACTCCCATGATGACCTGAATTTTTCTCCTCTCAAGAAGGTGGTTATTTAATGAAACACACAACCCTCTTTCCTCTGCTCAGAGCATCATTTAGAGCTCTAAGCTAGACACATCATCTTCCCCTAAAACAGTTTGCAGGTTATGCTACCTGCAAAAATGGAAACCAAATTGTTAATCCTAATGTTCTATTAATATGCTTAATAAAGGTTTTATTAAAACTTGATGAATGATATGTCTTTCAGAGACAGATGGTTTTGGGGAAAAAGATGTTTGTGATCTTGCATACCATTTCACAGCAGGATTAACAAAGATATTTAACCATAATTTTTGTGGGGGAGGAGATAACTAGTATTCTCAAGATTAAATATTCAAAATTTCATATTTTCAGACATTCATCTACTATATTTATAATATAATTGGGAGAATACTACAGATGGTTTTTAAAGTGACAGTGTGGGAAATTTGCAACATACAGCTACTGTTTACTCCAAGTCTCCAAATACTATCCACCATGTCTTTCAGCATGAATAGTTTATATTACAAAGTATCTGTGTTCCATCAAGAAAACTTGATTTTATGGAGACCATTTTCTATTAAGTTTAAAGAAAATTTTAGAGGTCTTTTTGAAGATAATATTGGGAAGAAGGTAACTCTTTAATGAGTTCCCACTGTATTCTAAGCTCTGTGTTAGGGACTTCACAAATTATCTCCAAATTTTACAGTATCTCTATATTAGATATGTACTATTTTTTTTCTACAGATGAAAGTACAGAATCAGCACCTACAAGGCAGATCAAGAATTCAAATCAATGCCCTTTCTTCTCTGTTAACTACCACCCAGCATTGGTTTTAAAGAGAAAGAACCCTTCACAGTACCTGGCACAAAGTGTATGTCCAATAAATGTTAGTTTCCTTCTTACTTGTGCTTTATTCTCTAAGAACAGAATTCACCTATCTCTCCTGATTCTGTTCAAATAAGCATATTTCCATCTGCTTTTAAATTGGATTTGTTGTGGATTTAAGGAAAGCAAATGGGATATATTGTGCTTCCTATGTCATTCAAGTCATATTTTGCAACCATACTGGAGCCAGGGCAGATGAGTATGATTCTTTGAGGGGAGACCCCACCTGGTAGGGAAGACAGCTGGCCTGATGATACTGTTCCAAGCATTGCTGCTACTTTGAATGTCAGAAATTAAGCTGCAGGGTGACTTTCTCCACCAATACCAGAAGAAAAACATGCTATGGGTACCTATATCCATGGCTGGGCTCTGGTTAACTTCCACCAATTCTTGCAAAGAAAACTGAGTTCATCCAATAGGAATCAAAGCTCCAAAGTACTAAAATTCTAAGAATAAAAGACTTTAGAAATCCTTGGTAAGAACATTGGAGGCCATGCTATATTTACATATTTTGTATTATTTTATTTAAAGTTTTGTTTGACTACAAAACTTTGTTCTACATTGCTACATGGCAATTAAAAACCAGTACAGAATATTTGCTCAAAATGAAAAGTAAAAACAAAAACACTGCTAACAATTGTTGTGTATCCCTCTATCTTGAAATTTGTAAAACATATAAACACATATCCTTTTTTACCTCATGGGCAAACATACTGTACTCATGATTCTGTATCTTGCCTTTGCACTAAATGTATTTCTGAGATTTTGTTCAATGAGTACGCAAAGATTGCACTGGTCAAGGTCACCAATTCCAAGTAATTAAACCAGAATATATTTGTGAAAAGTATTCTGGGTGTAATTCTGAATGAGATGGCCTGAGAACAAAACCTGGAGACCTCTCAACAGGAATTTACTCCAAAAACTCATTGTTGTGCTGCTCTGTTAGAGGTACCACCTCTGGGTGCAGTCCCATTCTGTCCTCAACTGACATGACAGTTACCAACCCTTGGATGATGCTGCCAGAAAATAGCGCCTTTTCTGCCCCTGCAGGAAGAATGAGGACTGCAATTACCACCGTCATCAGAATGAACTTTGTGCATACCCTGGGTTATGGGTTCAATATTAGGTGTTCCCTAAAGGCTCATGTGTGAAACAGTGCAAGAAAGTTTAGAGGTGAAATGATTGGGTTATGAGAATCTCAAACCAATCTGTGAATTATCCTCTGTTAAGGATTAATTGGGTGGTGACTGTAGGCAGGTAGGGTGCTGCTAGAAGAGGTGAGTCATTAGAGTCATGCTTTGGGGTATATATTTTGTGAGTTGAACTTAGTCTCTCTCTCTCTCTCATTCTTCGTGCCATGTCCTGAGCCACTTTCCTCTGCTACACTCTTCCACCATAATCAGCCTCACTTCAGGCCCCAAAGAATGGAGTCAGCTGTCTACAGACTAAGACCTCTGAAATTATGAGGCCCAAAATAAACTTTTCCTCCTTTAATTGTTCTTGTCAGGTCTTTGGTTCTAGAAGCAGAAAAGCTGACTAAAACACCATGCTTCTTCACATGGCAAGTTTCCAATTTAAAATCTGTGCTCAAAGAAAGCAATCAACAGAGTGAAGAAACAACCTACAGAATGGGAGAAAATGTTTGCAAACTCTACATCTGACAAGGGACTGATATCATGAATATGCAGGAACTCAAACAATTCAATAGCAAAAAAAAAAACCCCACAAATAATCAATTTAAAAATGGGCAATACATCTAAGTAGACATTGTTCAAAGGAAGATATATACATGGACAACAAGTATATTAAAAAATGCTTAGCATCCTAATTATCAGGGAAATGCAAATCAAAACCACAAAGAAATACTACCTCATTCTAGTAAGCATGGCTCTCATAAAAAGGATAAAATATATCAAGTGCTGGTGAGAATGTGGAGAAAAGGGGACACTTGCATGATATCGGTGGGAATGTAAATTAATGCAGTCATTGAGGAAAGTAGTAAGAAGAGTCCTTAAAAAATTAAAAATAGAACTACCATATGATCCAACAATCCTACTACTGGGTATATAGTCTAAGGAAATGAAATTAGTATGTTGAAGAAGCATCTGCACTTCCACGTTCATTGCAGCACTATTCAAAATAGTCAAGAAATGGAAATAATCAAATTATCTATCAACTGATGAGTGGATAGAGAAAATGTTGTACATATACACAAATAGAATATTATTCAGCTGTAAAAAGGATGAAACCCTGTCATTTGCAATAATAGAGATGGAACAGGAGATCACTAATTTAATTGAAATAAACCAGACACAGAAAAGCAAGTACTGTATGATCTTTCTTATGTGTGGAATCTAAAACAAAAAGGTGATCACAAAGAGTTGAATATAGAATGGTGGTTACCAGAGGCTGGGGAGAGTAAGAGAGATTGGGAAAGATGATCCATAGGTACTAAGTTATAGTTAGGGTGAAACGTTTTTGTGTTCTATTGCACAGTAGGATAATTATACATAGTTATATAGTTTATGTGTGCATTTAAAAGCTAAAAGAATTTGGAATGTTTTCACCATAAAGAAGTGATAATTGAGGAGATAGATATATTTACCCTGGTTTGAATAATATGTGTATACATCTATCAAACATTACGTGATGGTCTATAAACATGTATGATTTATATGTTAATATAAATAGGTTTAATAAAATAAATGAATAAATGTAAAATTTTTAAATATCATAAGTCTTCGGTAGTTCATTCTGAATGGAAGATCTAAAAGAAGAGAAAGGGAGGGAGGGAGGAGACATGAAAAACCATCCAATGAATGATTTCTTTTAAATAAGTGTATGTTGATAGCTGTCTCATTATAAAATTAATCTCTAAGAGTTAAATAGTAGAATAGATATCCTTATTCAAAAATTTTCAAGTATGTCTACAAGGTAAATTCCTGGAAATAACATTTCATGGTAGTCAAAGACCATGCATGTCTCTATGATTGGTAATTATTATCAGGATGACTTCCAGAACACTTTTGAATGTATGCTCCAGAGAAGCAGTGTGTAAGGACACCTCATTTCACATAACCCAGGCAACACTGGATAAATGGATCCATTTATTGCCAACCTGGCAGATAAAACATGGCAACTTCTGGCTCCAAATTCAGCATCTTAAGTTATAGAGTGAGGTTGAACATTGTTTTTTCACATGTTCCTTTCTTATCTAGTAACTGCTTTGCTATAGCTTAGCTATTCCTATTATAAATTGTTGGTTCATTAGATTCAATTCTATCCAGAAACTTGTTCCCTTAATTGGAAATTTGCTAAGTTGCTACTTGGAAGCTCCACAAAAGCTATCGACCCTTGCTGGTGATAATCTTACCCTCATATAATTATTTTAAGCAAAATTACCAAGAATATATTGCCTTAAAGTCAGGGACTACTTGTTTATATTAAAAGAGAAAAGTTGGGGCAAGAAGGAACACAGTTCTCTTGCTGAGCCTAATATCTAGCACTACAATGATAATAATACTACCCAAAAGTAAAGGTCTTCTTCATAAAACACCTTGAACACCGTCATAGTTTTATCTTCTTCCAACCTTCCCCAGAAAGGGGAGTCTGCTGAGAGTTTAACAGCATGTTGAACATATCTAATCATGTGCTTTGGTATAAACCAAACATGGAGATTGGGCAAATGGAGACACAACTGGTTATTTAAGGTGGTAATGTGTTTGTAACACCTATTAAAGCATCTAGGTGAGATGGGTGAAGGTCCTAGATTGGTGTGCTCCACCTCTAGCCACCTAGCCCAGCAGGATTAACATCACCTGGCAACCAGATCCTATTCCAGGCCTATGGAATCAGACACTCAGGGGTGGAGCCTGGGTCCCAGCAACCTACTTTTAGAACCCTTTTGGGTCATTATAACACAGACTGAAGTTTGAGAACCAGATAGTATAAACCCAAGCTGTGGTGTTTCACCTTCTGTACTTTATCTGGCAGTCTCTGTCCACCTTTCTTCTCTCTGAAGATGTTAGAGGAGAAGTCACTGCCTCCAAAGGCAGTCACAGGTAATACTAGTTCCCTTGGAAAAACTGCTAACGCAAATATCTGGAGCAAGTTTGACTTTCAGCCAAGCTCTATAATGTTTTGCTGGGACTTTAACTCTGACATACCTGTGTGAGAAAGAAGTGTTCAAGGGATGTATATTTACACATGCACGTACACAACTGTGTCCATCAGAAAAGCCACCACCTGCGGAGTACAGCTGTTCAAGAGAGGTGAAAAATTTGCCTCCATTAAGTTTGCTCACTGTGTTGTAACTATATTTTTGGACTTCCCCTTATCACAGTGTGACGTCCATTTGCACACCACGCTTTTCCAGTGACTGAAAAGTGATCGCCGCAGCTTGGCAGCCTGCAATGCCACACAATCATTTATTTCTCACAGCACTCTATCCTGGACGTTCCCATTGAGCACAAAGCCTTTGAAGTCCATTGTGCACATAATTCAGCTGACAGTGAATTGGACTGGAGTCCATCTAAATAAAATCCAAGTCTGAGCAGGCATCAAAATATCTCTCCTATAATTGGCAAGTGCTATTATTCTCCTGAACTATTTTTTTAAAAAAGAGACATTTTCTAGGTTACATATTTTATTGACTTGCTGTAATGAATTTTTCTTTACTTTGAAAGTGTTTGTTTTCATGTCTCAAAATCTTCAGCTGTTCTCAAAAGCTCTCAAACTGTGCTTCTGTTTATATTTACCAATGTACCCATTAAGAAAACAAGGATATATTTTTGAGACTATCTCAGGGCTTTTTGACCTATGAAGGTTGCTTTGGTTTCCCCTGAGCTTTTCTATCTAATTTGTGTAAATCCTTTTTAAATTGGGGTTCATTTACTTAATGTTCAATGTAGGCAATGACTTCCTAAAGCAGTTTCAGAAGACAGGGACAGTTCCAGGAGACAGTCTCTTCTCTGAATGGACCTCTAAAAGGAAGAATGGGAGAAAAATTTGGAAACAGAAAGCATGGAAGCTTATTGTTGTTCTAACATGGCAAACACTGAAATAGTTATAATAATAGCCTTTAGCTTTCAACTTCTGCTCCTCATGGACCCTAAGTTAGCATTTGAAACATTCTGCCTATGTTACTATTTTAAACTCCAGGTTACAATATAAGTAAACCTGGCCTAAGAAACACCTGGGGTAATTTAATAATAAGGCAGGACACAAAAGATGTTAACAGTTGGCACTAGGGCATAAAAACACAGAGAATATAAAATGTAATAGCAATTGCCAAATGTAATACAATTTCATGAAAATGCAATTAAATCAGGTTGAATAAATAGCTTCCAGGATATAATAGCAAGAAGAGAGAGTTCATTTCAATGAAGTGAAAATGGCAAAAAAAAAAAAAAAAAAAAAAAAAACTGAATAAATAATTTAAAGCTGGAAATGAAAAAGTTCCGTGTGGAGTTTAGAAGACAATTGAGCTCATCTGACCTTGTGCAAGTTGGTTAACCTCCTGGGGCCTCACATTCCTTATTAGGGGAAAGTGAGAACAGAAGGGAGGGTTAGACTACTGATCTCAAAGGTCTATTCAAGTTCTGAATTTTCCTCCTGGGCTTGGGAGGGAATGGAAATGTAGGGCATCAACACAACAACATTTGTGGCTCTGGAAAAGAAATGCATATATACAAACTGTGAATTTGGGTTTCCTATGAAGTATTGATTTTATCCATTGGGATCCTTTGTTATTCTTTACAAAAATAAAAGATGAGAATAAGTGCTTGCAATGGTTTAATTTCTGTGTTTCCTTCATTTATGGGCTATACGTTCCCCTTATCTAGGGTTACAAAAAAGGCTGTCTGAATACAGATAAAACATCCCTGTGGCTAATGCCACTCTGTGATTTCAGGTGCAATCACTCCCTCCACTTTTCTGCCCATCTGCTGCTTTTCATTCACCTGATCCTCGAGAACAGAAAAAGAATCAGTGGATGGGGAAAAGGGAAGCCACATTATGGCAAACTGGATGGATCATGGATCATGGATCATGGATCATGGGTCAATCAAGCAGGGGCTCTAGTGAGACATATTAGAAATTTAATTCATTTAACCATGAAGACATGCTGAAAGAAAACAATGCCTTCATGCAACGTATAGATGCAAGTCAATCCCAGAGAGCAGGGGGCATTTTGTGCATACATGCTTATTCATAAATCCATTGGATCTTGAGAAAAACAAAGAGGTGTTTCTCATCACATCCTTTTGCCTGCAGTTTAATGTAAACAAAAAGGCAATTCATCCTATATTCTTCATTGTCAGCTAAGGAAATGTTTCTGTCTTTTTCTATTCCAAAGTAGTTTGTCAGCAAACTGGATCTTTGTCAATTAAAGGCCATTGATTATGCCCACTAGTTTAATGCTCAAATTCCTGATTGGAAATGTATTTATTTGCTAGTTACATGATAATTATAACCATTGACCACTTAATGGCACTGATAATTCCTCCTTAGTAGAAGTAAGACAGGGAGTATGCTAGAAATTTAAGTCACCACAGTATTAAATCAATGAGATTAGACAATGTACTCTGTGGGCAGACTATACCATTTCCTAGATCTGGTACCTACCAAATTGCTGATATAATATATTCTTTGGATGCTAGTATTCTGAAATGTAAAGAGGGTGATATCCACAATAACACCTATCTCATAAGTGTACTATTGTGGTTAAATGAGCTACTATAAGTCAAGAGTTTGGAAGTTCCTGGAACATACATAAGTACCATGTGGGAGTAAATATTACAAGGAAGAGGCTTTAGGAGAGACCAATAACATCAATAAGAATAGTATCTAAAAGTTCCAATTTCAAAAGTCCCAATTATAGAATATCAGTGCCCACTATTTTGCTCCAGGCATTATTATTTTTTATTAAATGGAAACTTTAATTAAAAGGAAGAGGAAGAAAGGGATTACTGTGTCAGAAAAGTCAGAGAATACTTTGGGAAAAGGTAAGATTTAGAGAAGATTTTAAGGAATATGGACATAAAAGAGAACAGATTATTCTAAGAAAAAGAAAATATGAGCAAAAGTGAGAATGAAGTTGTGATATGTAATTCATTTCAGAAAAGTGTAAAGTGAACAAGAATTCAAAGGAGCATAAATGCCAACCTGAGAATATGGGAATTAACAAATCATTGGGGGAGGGGGAAAAGAAGAGATACCAAAGGCCTGTGAAGGAAAAACCAATAGGACTTTAAAGCTAATTATATATATTGGCTGAAAGAGTGGAAAATCATCAGCCTTCCTTTACTTTCAAGGTTACAAAAACAACCCTTTATCATGCTGAGAAAAATCCCTTATTTTTCTCAAAGCCCAAAAAATACATATGATAATCTGATGTTTGTTCAAATCTAGAGTATTGACAGTGAGTTCTTTCCTCTGAATCAGGGTATATCCAGTCTTCAAAGTATTTGATATTGAGGAGTCAGGAAATGAAAAATAAATTATAGTTGGTTCCTATCTTTCAAGTTTATCTTAAATGATTAATACTGTACTATATATCATGTACAAGGACATACTCCTTCTTGAGACTCTCTGTGTCATATATAATTGAACTTCTGTTTGGGTGGCTTTTGGTTTAGGTGCAGTATCAGAAGACAGCAATCTTATCTTTATGAAAACCTTGAAATTGTATGATATAGGGGAAATAGCAATGGATTTAAATCAAATTGTCCCATCAAAAAACTATCTGGCCTCAGAGAAGTAGTTAACCTTTGGGGGCTTCAATTTCCTCATCTGTGAAACCAGGAGAGTGACCTGGATGATGTCTTACATTCTTTCTAACTCAAATTCTATGATCCATTTGCTCCCTGAAATTTTTTCACTGAATGGTTAATGGTTTTGAAAATAAACATTCTTTGGCCTATCTACTTTTCTTAACATGTTTATCTTTTGTATCTGAAAAGACTTCTGTTTCCTTTATGTTTAACATAGGTAAAAGGAAATATTGTGTGAGTTTGCTCAGTATACAAAATGAACTGCAAATAAAGCTCTATCTCTAATCTTACCACGGGAATACCCAAATGGTTTGGCAATGTCATTGTCTCAATTTCATCGATATCTCCTTTTCTATTAATGTCAGGAGGTAAGAGTAAATGTTCCAGAGATGGTATCCTCTTTAATTTCCATTAAAGATTTCTTCATGCATCCTTTTCTTGCCAGTATTTTCAGGGTTACATAAAAACATAAGTATTGCTTCCATTTTAATAGAAGGATCTCTAAATAATGGGTGCTGGGATTGTCATGTCAAAAATGGTAAAATGGAGTTGACAGGAAAGACTGCAAGGACCAATTAGAAATGTTTACCATAATCACGCTGTAGAGGATTTGTGGCATTCCAACTAAATAACTGCCCCTGTGACTTTGGTCTATTGAAGGTACTGGGTGAACGAGTAATTCTATGATCAACTACTAAGTTTGATTTCTTGTTCAAACTTTGTATCTGTGTTAGGTCAAAAGGGAGGATCTGTATATCACTGTCATTATTTAGATACCCAGGCTAAGAGAATAACTCCCATCCTAAACATGACAGAATACCTTGCCACAGAGCAGAATAAGACCTGGAGATCTTGTCTATAAATTAAATGCTTGGCTTCAAAGTGACACACATCATTTCTCTTTGAAAACATTATTCAGAGCTAGTCATTTGGTCCCTACATTCACAAGGGAGCCAGGAAACAAAATCTGGTTTTTTTGTTTTTGTTTTTAAGAAGCAGAAAGCTGGAAAGATGAGAGAAGAATACCAGAAAAACACACTAAATGTTACCTTGGAGATAATATTTATATACTACTCTTCCAGAGTGGTGTAACTTTGTGTCACTGGAAGTCCTATTCTCATTCCCAAGAGAATCCTTAAATATTAAGTATAGAAATGCCAAGGGAACCAAGATCTTAGGCTCTATCCCTTTAAGAATAATGTATTTATCTTCCTATCATGATGGCCATGGACAGAAGCTCTCATTACCCCAACAACCCAGATAAACTGAACAAAGTAGATAGAGACCCGAAGGTGATGGATTATCTTTAACCAGTGCCATATAATTTTTAAAAAGCCTGGCTATTGATCAGTACCTACAAAGAATTGTACAGTTTTCATTTCTGCATACAATGAGGAGCACATTTGAATTATTTCACTCTGAGAATAAGTCCATGCAAAAATGCATTAAGAATAAAAAGTACTACTTTAGTGGGCATTTTTACTTTGATATTTCATGCATTCTATAAATTTGTCTATATTTTGAAGAATGGAGATATAAAACCAAATGTTTTGAGTTAGCAGCAGACTTAAGAAAATATGATTAAGAAATATGAAATATTATTTACCATTTTCATTTGACAAATCATAAGCATGTAAATATTTGATGTTTTATTCAGAGCTGAAATAGTTAAAGGGTAAGCATGAAGGAAATTAAATCAATATGACCAATATCAACATTTATAACAGGTGTTTCAAACATTTTAAAGCCACATTGTTATCTCACTATATCTAAAATAATTTTCTTGAATGATTACACCTGTAGAATAATTGATTCCCCCTGCCCCCATTTTTTTCATTTTGTATGATCAAAATGAAGCTAAAATGCAAATTTGTTTTTTCTGTCAGGCTATGGCCCAGCCTGGAAGAGGAGCACATTTATTGTGGACTCCAGTGCTCCCTTTATAATTTCTTACATTTTATTTGATCTAGATATCTATTCTCTTCATGGCAACCAATGGAAAATCTCCCTTTCCTTGGTTTCTGGTGGGCACTTGAGGTTCCAAATGGCTGCAGAAAGCAGTGGTTTCTGTTAAGGAGTACTGAGGTATAGACAGTCTGTGGTCACCTTTTGTTCAAAATGCAGTCAGGGACTGAAACCCAGTTTTCAACATTTGAATAATTCACAAATCTATGACAACTTCTAGATTTAGACAATTCTGAGTCATCGTGACACTCAAGGGACAAGAATCCTTGGTTTCTTTTCCTGCGTAAAAATATTTTGTTATAACTGACACACAGACATAATGCATATAATTTAAGTATGTAATTAAGCAAAATAGTGAAGCAAATATTCATGAACCAAACATCATAATTAAAACTAGAACACTACCAATCTCATTATTACTTCTTTTTTAAAAAAAAAATATTTTTAGTTGTAGATGGACACAATATCTTTATTTTATCTATTTATATGTGGTGTCGAGAATTGAAATCCAGTGCCTCACATAGGCTAGGCAAGCGCTCTACCACTGAGCTACTACCCTAGCCTTCATTATTACTTCTGTAGACCCCTCCCCATAGTCTCATTTTTTAACATTCTCCACTATCTTCTGTTCTGTGCTTATTGTCCCACTGCTCTTAATTATAGGTTTCATATATGTAAGAATCCCGAAATCAATGATTTTTAAACTATAGGTCATGGCCATGAAATCAAGTTAATAGGTCACTACCAACATTTAGTTTTAATATAGAAGAGAAAAGGCATGGTAAATGTCAGGAACATTGGAAGAAAATTTGTTTCAGTCTGTATGTGTGTATGTGTAAAATAATATCTTATTGTAGTCCACGTGCCATATATTCTAGATGTCAAATGGTTTCAAAAACACTGCCTGAAATAATATATTAATAATTCTGTTTGTCCTTTGCTTTATAAAAATTGTAGAATGTTGTCTATATTCCTGACTTGTTATTTATAATCTAAGATTCTTCTGTTAATTTATTTTCACTGCTGAATAATATTCTATTGCAGAATGATAATGCAATTTATTTACATTCTCCTGTCAATTGGATTGCTTCCAATATTTTTTATAACAAAGGTGCTGCTGTGAGTAGTCTTGTGCTCTCCTAATATACTGTGAGTTTCTATGAGATCATATATAGAAATGAAATGACTAGATCTTAGGATGTGTGTACGTTAAGGTATGTATGATAATGCCAAAATATTTTCTAAATTCATTATTCTTTCTTTCTTTGTACCCTCTTCTCTCCTACTCAGTCCTTTAGCCATCTACCCAGAAAATAGTATCATATTCTTGAATTTCCAACAATCCAGTCATACTCTGAAGCTACATTGCCCTCCAACATATGACATATATTTTCATACCTGGGCCTTGAAACACTCTCTTTCAGATAAATTCCTTTTTATTGTAATAGAAGTCTCATATGCTCTGAGATTTTGAGAAGTCATTTTCTTATCCATGATTTATCTGCTTCATTCTCTGTTTGATTCTTGCTGTCAAGTTTAACTTAATTTCCCTTGTATCTGTTAAGAACTGTGAAGCATTCAAGGTTGCAACTTGCAAGCTAAGGAGATACTCTACCATAATTTCATAGATGATGGCAGGAGACATGAGAACACCAGGTCAGAAGCAAAAGTCTTTATTATTTATAGTATAGCAATAGCTAGAGTATCAGCATTTTCTAGGTCAGGATCCCAGGCCCCAACCCTCAACAGGACTACATAGAGAGAGTTGGATATCACCTGCACGTGCAGTGACTTGCTCAACAGGAGAGGAAGTCTGCAATTAGGAGAACCATATCTCTTATACTAGATATAGCATAAACATGGCTGTCTATTGTTCCAAAGGGATACACTATCTTTTCTTCCAAAGCTGAAAGCAATTCTGCTCTAGTCTCCAAAAGAGGACATTATTTCTATTTTCCAATGTAAATCTCCTTGAAAGAATAGTTTTGGACATTATTTCTACTTTCTGATGATATTCATTTATATAAATGTCCTTGAAAGAATAGGACATAAAAATGAAGTAAGTACTTGGATTCATAAGACATGCAGGTGAGAGAACTGTAGAGAATTGTCTCTCAATACTATTCTATAGAAGACATTCAAGTCTAAATATACTTGGAGAAAGCTAACATCAATTCATCTACATTAAATTGCTAATATCAAATTTTATAAAGAACATTTACATTTTACTCATTTTTCTAAATCCTCTCTGTATTAGAATAACCTACATTATGCTACAATAACAACCCCTAAAATCAGAATGGTTTAATAATTTTTTTTTTTTTTGCATTTGTCTATACAAGTCTCTATTCCATACTGTTAACCAAACAGGTAGAACTCTGTCTTTTTGTAGATGCACCGTGAACAGTGCATCAATTCCCTTTGCATTAAAGAAGAGAAAGACTCATACTTGGGTTTTTGACTCCCTTATTCTGGAAATGGCATACATCACCTTTCATTCACTGGTACTGGTTACATGATCTCATCTAAGGACAAGGATACTGGGAAGTGCAGAAAAGTTGACAGAATACTGAGTGAGCATTCCTCTCTCGGGCACATTTTATTAGGATTTTCAATCACTTTCTATCTTCTTGTTTTGCTTTGTTTTAGGAGCAAATCTAATATGCTGCTTGGCCTAGACAAACAGATCTACTTTATCCAGGATCCAAAAAATCTTTTCGATGATTTAGCCACTCAGTCCTCTAGAACATGAATTCAGAATCTTATCCCTATGCCTTCATAATATTCACTTGGCTTCATGACTGTTATTCTTCACAACAGGGAAAATATTCTTCCCATCAAGGGAAAATGAAGATTGTCCCCTCATAATCTAAGTCTCTTCTTGTTTTGAACTTTGACTACTTGCTGATATTAGGCCCAGCTTCAGGAATGGAGAGATTAAAAACCAAAAATGAAAACCAGGACTCTGCGAGTCCTTAGTGCAATGGAGAAGGATGCACACAGATAAGCCAACACCACAAAACAACAGACTGTAGTTGCTGCTATGATTCAAGTGCACACAGGTCACTTCTCACTCCCAGAAAAGGAGTCATCTAATGCAAGTAAAAGGCTTCTGAGAAGACCTTCTGATTCTCCACAAACTTCCTGAATTACATCCCAAGGAAGAAAAATGCTAAAAAAAGAAAGTAAAAGCAGCTCGGAAGTCATTTTAGAAATAGAATACAAGACACCAAAGGACAGAGGTATTAAAGAAAATGACTGTTTTTAAAATGCAGATTTTTTGGTATGATTGGAGCATAAGGTGAATTTTAGGAGGTTGCAAGAGAAGAAAATGGGCAGAAGTGTTAGATCATGGAAGAATCAATTCTACTCTTGAACAATGGGGAACTACTGAAGGATTTTAGGTCAGGTGAGGTTTTAGTATTATGATAGTTCTGACAGCAAGATGAGAGATTGGAAGTAAGTAAGACTGAGTCAGGATAAGTATCAGGAGGAGGCTTTTCCAATATCTCAGACAATAGTGAAAGTGTGGATAGAGTGGAGAAAATGGATACTTGAGATGTTAAGAAGATGGAATTGAAGAACGTGATAATTAAATGGACACTGGGGACAAGAAAGAGGGAGAGCTCAAGGGTAATTCCAAGATTCCAGAGCTAGAAAGAAGAAATACTAATTTCAGTTTGAAAACAGAATTTGATTTGGGTGGACAGCTATAGAACACCATGCATGTCTTCTGATTGGAGCTGAGCTGAAGCCATGAAAGTGGCAGAGATTAGCCTGGGAAAGGCAGATTAAAAAAAAAGACGGCAGGGACATTCCAACATACTGAGAACAACCACAGCAAAGGAACACCAATACTAGTAGAATGCACAAGTTTATTGTCTACCTATGAAACGAATAATATAAACTTAAAAAATAACCACCAAAATAATTTAGAAATGCTTTGTCTCATCAATATCAACATCCTGCAAACACTCAGCATAAATACAATGATAAAGAAAATCACTGGCTTAAAGTAAATGGCAAATCGAAAGCACTTGTTAGTCACCAGAAAACACTAAATACATTTTATTCTTACAAAGCTCTTGTCTTCTCTGGTGCACTGCTGGAATAATCACGATAAACCTCACAGAAGTCCCAGGAGGTAGGAAATGAGCATGGCAGTACTCTGTGGCATCCTTGTAAATAAGAACAGATGCTCATCCATCCACAAAATCATTTTGTGCCAGACTGCCTTAGGTCATGGGGTGGATGAACAAAGGAAATCCCAGTTTTCTACCTGGCCCAGCTCAAAGAGATTGGCATTAGATGTAACTGCTGTTGAACCAACTAGAGTCAGGAAATCTTTCACACAGAACACCACCTTGGGATATTAGACCCTTGCCAAGGAGCTCAAAGCACGTCTGAGTCATTGATTCACTAACCCCCAGGCAGTCCTTGTGGGATAGAAAAATGGCTTTGTATACAATTTTTAAAATCTGAAGCTTTAAAGTCAGCAAATTAGTGGCCAAGTCCAAATCCTAGTAAAGTCCTCTTTTTACTAAACCCAAATACTTGGCAATATCACCTACTACCTAGAGGGATCTTGGAGGATGCATGTCCTAGAAACTCCCCCAGTGGACTCAGCTGCATCCTCATTTCACTTGGTGCTGAGCCATTTTTGCTCACCACCTAAAAGCTCTCAGGAGGAAAGGTGTCCCAGTCTCCACTCCACTCCCTTTTCTTATCATCCTGTCCTGAACTGCTGCTGCTCCTTTAGCCTGGTTCCAAGCCAAAGACCCTGCTGTTTTACTAGAGGCAGAAAATGAGTAAGGAAGAGTGATAATTCCCATCAACAAGTACCCTGGGACATTCACTTGTTGCTTTGGCATGACACCTCATGACATGTTGAGCTTCTAATTCACTAAAACAAGGAGTATAATCACCCTGTCCCACTTCTTGGGCATATTATATGGTTCTTTATATACTAATATAAAAATGTTTTAACTCAATGTCTTCATGTAGTTTACAACTTTTGATAGAACAGAACATCCTCAAAAATATGTTTCAGTAAAAAGGAACACCTCTTCTCCTTAAAAAACAGAAGGGTGAAAATCCAAAAGTTATTATCCATTTCTACTCCAGGATGAATTGTTCTTCTGAGAATCTCTTCCTTTGTACTTTTAAATATTGTATTATGCAATGTGAAATCCTGTTTTAATGCAACATATTGATTCTCTTATAGACTAGGGTATTATCGTCTTAAGAGAGATTCAAAGTAAATGATTAAACATAGCTTATACCATTGCAGTCACCAGCAATTGAGCATCCTCTTCTGATTGGTATGTTTAATGACTGGTTGCTCAAGTGATGACTGATAGAACTTCTTACACTAGTGGCTATGAAATGAAAGCTAAAGACAATCCAAAGCATCTGGCTGCCCCTCTTCCTATTAAAATAGCTAATGCATATTAATTTCAAAAATATGGTAGTCTTGGCTCCTTTAGGATAGAATGCTTATTTCCCAACTATTTGGTATGGCTTGAAAAGCGAAAAGAAGAAAGTAAAAACATCTTTTACTTTATTCAGTGAAATTTTGGGATGATAGATAGGGCTATCTTGGTATCCAGCAACTTTCAACATGTTTGTTCTCAAAACATATCTTCTTTGTTGTTTTAGAAAGTACAGTTTTGTAGGAATGCACTGTGGTAAGAACAGGACTTTATTACCAGCATCAACCTATAAGGTGGAGGTAGTTTTATACCAGAGACAAATGCTGACTAGAGAAGATCTGGGAGGGAAGAAGAGATCAGAGTGGTATACATTTACATATTTGGAAAGAATGACCTAAAACCGTCCTTTCTGTAAATGGCACTACCACCTGTTCTTGTGTTTTAGTCAGCTTTTTTCCTGCTGTGACTAAAAGACCTGACCAGAACAATTGTAGGGGAGGAAAAGATTATTTGGGGGCTCACAGTTTCAGAGGACTCAGTCCACAGACAGCTGGCTCCATTTCTGGGAGCTCAAGGTGAGGCAGAATGTCAAGGCAGAAGAGTTTGGTGGAGGGAAGCAGCTCACATGATGATCAGAAAGCAGAGAGAGAGAGATCTTCACTTACTAGACACAAATATTTACCCCAAAGCCACGTCCCCAATGCACCACCTCCTCCAACCACACCACATCTGCCTTAAGCTACCACTCAATTAATTCTATCAGGTGATTAATTCACTCTTGGGTTAAGATTCTCACAACCTAATCATTTCTCTTCTGAACCTTCTTGCATTGTCTCTCACATGAGCTTTTGGGGGACACTTCACATTCAAACCATAATACCTCAGAAGTACCCAAAACCTAAAATGAGCTTCCATTTTTGGGGGATGATTCTCCCAATACCATGCCTAAGATAGATCCTCGGGAGCTAGCTGTGCAATTTAGCTGGATTTGTGCTTCCATTACTCTGTTCACTCCTGGTACATGAGTGTCTTTCAGATTTCTAGGGATGTGCAGTAGTGGAGAAAGGAACAAAATCAATAACAAACTATGAAGACATCACTACTGGGAAGCAAAGAACATTGGGAAGAGACTCGACTCATAGGAGAAGGATGTATTTTTTAAAATTTTTGATTTGTTCTATTTGTTGTACAAGACAATAGAATGCATTTATATATTTTGATAAATCAGACATAAATGGAGTGTAATCTCTCATTTTTCTGAATGTACATATTATAGGATCACATCCCTCATGCGTCATATGTGTACATGAGGTAGTAATGTCTGTTTTCACTCTACTATCATTCTTTTTTTAGATTTATTTATTTTTTGATTCATTGTATACAAATGGAGTACAATTATTGTTTTTCTGCTTGTACACAAAGTAGAATCTTACCATTTGCGTATTCATACATGTGCATAAGGTAATGATGTTTCTCTCATTCTCTTTCCTTCCCCACCCTGTCCCCACCCCTCATTTTTCTCTATCCAATCCATCCTTTCTCCATTCTTCCCTTACCTCCCCCACCCCCATTATGTGTCATCGACCACTTTTCAGAGAAATAATTTGGCCTTTGGTTTTTGGGGTTGGCTTATTTCACTTATCATGATATTCTTCAGCTCCATCCATTTACCTGCAAATGTCAAAATTTAATTATTCTTTATGGCTGAATAATATTCCATTGTGTACATATACCACAGTTTTTTTATCCATTCATCTATTGAATCGAGGTTGGTTCCACAATCTAGCTATAGTGAATTGGGCTGCTATGAACAATGATGTGGCTGTGTCACTATAATATGGTGATTTTAAGTCCTTTGGGTTTATACCCAAGGCCAAGGAGTGGGATAGCTGGGTCAAACGGTGGTTCCATTTTAAGTTTTCTAAGGAATCTCCTTACTGCTTTCCAGAGTGACTGCACCAATTTGCAACCCCACCAGCAATGTATGAGTGTACCTTTTTCCCCACATCCTTGCCAATACCTATTGTAGATTGTATTCTTGATAAAGGCCATTCTAATTGGGATGAGATGATATCTTAGAGTGGTTTTGATTTGTATTTCTCTAATTACTAGAGATGTTGAACATTTTTTCATATATCTGTTGATCATTTGTAGATCCTCTTCTGTGAAATGTCTGCTCATTTCCTTAGCCCATTTAAAAAGCAGGAATTTCCATCCTCGTTTCACATAAAGCAGACTTCAAGCCAAAGTTATTCTACTATCATTCTTATGTATTTTTCAACCCTTTTGGAATTATCCCAAAGTAGCTAGGGAGGGGCCACTTCCTTCCCAATGATTATTTTTAAATTGGTTCTTCTTAGTTATACATGACAGGGGAATCCTTTTTGATCACATTATACAAGCATAGGATATATCTTCTTCTAATTAGGACCCCATTCTCATGAATGGACATGATGGGAGGATTCATTTAAGTTTATTTTCAGATGTGTACATAGAAAAATTATGTAAGATTTATTCTGTCTTTCCTATTCCTATCCCCCTCCCTTCCTTTTGTTCCCCTTTTACTAATCTATTGAACTTCTCTTCTTCCCCTGCCCCCCACCTTTCTTGTGGCTTAGCTTCCTATCATACCATTTAATTCGGTTTCTCAGCTTACGTTGGGAGCATAAAGTTTTAACCAGTTCTGACTTGGCCCAAATACCTCTGCTGGTCCCTTATAGAGCTGTGACCAGTTGACTCTCCAGTGGACTTTCCATTTCAACATTTCCATTCCAAACCTTTTCTGTTTGTCTGAAGATCAAACTCCATTTTTCAATATATGCACCCCCTCTTAGATGCTTCAGAACAAATATAACCACAGTCATCCTGAATGTTGAAATGAAGGAGATAGAGAATAATTCCAAAAGAGTCCTTTCTCAATTAGCAGGGGATTTAAGAATGGAAGTTGGGAGTGGGGGTAACCATCTCTAAGAAAAAGATATATTCTTCAATGGGCAGAGTAGAGTGGGATTGGGCAGTCGCCCACCTTTAGGAGTGAAATATGTCCATTGGAGGGCATAGCTGGGGTCTCTGACAGAGTGGGGATAGCAAGGAGCTAACACATGGCAGCCAGCACATTTGCTTTTTTTTGCTTTTTTTTTTTTTTTTTTTTTTTTTTTGCAGTACTGGGGATTGAACCCAAGGCCTTGTGCTTGACAGGCAAGCACTCTACCAACTGAGCTATATCCCCAGCCCCCCCACATTTGCTTTTATGGTGACATGAAAGCTTTCCTATTATAAGATGGTTGTGTTACCCAGTGTAGGGACTGGTATCCAGTTTACTTGTTGGCTCTGGGGTGATTAGGAAAGGGCATAGTGGTATGGGACTGATAGAGGAGGAGATGAGGGTGTGGGCTTTGAATGGGTTAGTATGCATATGAAACCAGGCCGGCGGGATTTTTACTATTTCTAGGAAGTGGCTAACTCTGGGAGGGGCAGTTTCTTCAGGGCCAACAAGACCCCAAATATCAAAGTCTTAGAAATAAAGAAAATAAAAAGGCATAATTAAACACTATCCAGTGGTGATGTCTCTAACTCAGGGAAGGAAAGGGACCTCTGGTGTCATTCCCACAAGTGTTGTCCCCGTGGAAAGAGTGCTTGACCTAACTAGACATATTTTGGGAGATGATAATATCCAAAAGTGGGAGGGCAAACCTGAGAATTAAGATTGTCCTGGGTGGGACACAAGTGGTCATGTGTGTAGGAGACTGTCCACTAAAGAAGTGAAACAGCTATTCTGCAGAGAACTGTAAGTGCAAAGGAAAAAGGATATGAAACAGGAAATGACAAAACGTAGGTGAAAACACAACTCTCAGCAGCAAAGTGGCCACCTTCTACAGAAAACAACCTTGATTCAGTGGCCTCAACAGTTAGAAGCATCATCATTACTTTTTCCCAGGTGTTACAGAGAAACAGAGACTCCAGTTGGTTGGGGAAGGCCGCGTTTGCACAAGCCACATCTCAGTTATACCACTGGGTTTACAGCAGCAGCCCAGTTTAGAAAATTACACGATGTTGAGTGGTTAGAGGAAAATTGAATATTTATTATTTAAGAAAATTAGAAAATAAGCTTGAAGGAAGGGACTGTGTGAAAATAAATAAATCTTAACAAATAATTCATCCTCTTCATCCCTCTCCTTCCAATGCATTTATCAAACAGGCACACTCCCTGGGAGAATTTGTGCAACATGATTCCTCCAGATGCAAACAGAGGCATGAACACTTAAAACCAGGAGTGCAGTAATTAGGAAAGTGGCTTTCAACCACCTGGTGAATGAGAAGTGGCAGTCAAGGAAACACAACCATGAGTCTACTCTCCAAAGGAGAAGGCAGTTGACTTCCTCATTTATTATTTTAGCGTCTTAGGGGAAAGAAAAAATTACAAAGTGATTTATAGTCAAATTTCCACTGTGTTTCTAGAAGTTACAATACAATGGTATAAAGTGGGAGGAAGTGTGAGACTGATGTTCTGGTGAAGTTGAATGAAGTAAGGGGAGGTCATAGGGATGCACTCAGAAACCTGGTTTTTGGACCCAAGTCCTGTAACTGGGTTACCTTCCCTCCTCCATTTGAAAAGTCCTCACCTGAACTGGGCTACGACTATATGATACCGATAATGCAGCCACTGGATACTAGGAACCACTAGGTGGCATTTGTGATTTATTACTTTCCAAGCAGAGATTTTAAAATATCTTTGCTGATACTTTGCTTAGGCTGAACAAGACATTTAACATTCCAAAGCATTTCGTTCAAGAAATGCACAGTAGATTCTCTTTGTGGAGCTCTAAGGGAGTATTTGTTGAGGGGGAGTGGGTGGTGACTAGCTTGAGAAGTTGAATTTTAGATCATCTGCATTCTTCTTCAGGTCCTCTCTGACCCCACACCATCAGCTTACATAAGTAATTACTTGTCTACAATTAAGCTGTAAATAATGCAATCACTCCATTCTTGTCCCATCACTCCAGTCCCAACCACAACAAATAGTGCTAATCACATACTTATTCAAGTGTGTAATTATTCACAGTTAAACTTCTGTCACTTTCACCCTGTTTGGAAACAGCAGAACACAACCTGTAATTAGCAAATGTGGCTCCAGGCACTTTTGCTTGGGAGTACGCCAGGGATTCAGCACCTAGGCGCTCCTTTGATCTGGGAGCTGGCAAGGCGCCTCACCCTGAGGCCACAGTGCTATCAGCACTCTGCAAGTCACTGAGATCAATGAATATGTCAAAGGCATCTATCCCAAATCACATATTACTTCCCTCTCTCACTGTGGTTTCTGCCTTTAGTATATATTTCATAGACTTTCCTTTTCTTTTTGAACCTTTTGACTTCAGTTTAAAGGGTTACCAAAAAGGTCTCCAAGCCCTTGTGTTTTCAACTCAGGTTAAAAATGCAAGTCCCAGAAGTCCTGCTTGAAGGTCCCTGTTCTTTCTTAATTTTGCTGCTTCCTTGACGACAAGCACAATGGAGGAGGTATGACCTTTGCTGCCTCACCCGATCCACAAGGAAAAAGGAAACCAAAGACTTTTGTCCAGTCCCTGTGTATACCACTCCCCTCTATCCCCTGCTAAACCATCTAGCAAAAGGGTACTCTGCTTGCAGAGGATACCAGGTAAACTTCAGATGTCTCTGAGCAAATCCACTACATTTTATTAGAGGAACAGATCTGCTGTACAAATCCTTCCCAGGGAGGAATAACAGTGTCCTTCTAGGTGAAAAACAGGACTACACAGCAGACTTCTTCCTCCTTCAGGACATTGTGAGCCTTTAGGTGTGAGGTAGTGCTTTGCATAAAAATGCATTGAGCCCATCGGAAGGAATAGGGAGCCATAATGCCACAGTGTGTGCATCCATGAATTACATTTCTATTTGCATTTTATATTAAGAATGATCATTTGCTTGTTTGAGGAAAGGTTATTTTACCTTCATTAAGACCTCCAACGACAATTACCTAATGAAAACAAGTTTGCATATCTAGCCTGGTTTAATATCTTCCTCTCCTGACATCCGTAATTAAGAAGCGGTTTTTCACTTCAACCAAACATGAATATTCTTCACAGTAGAAGGGTAAACAGAACTGCAGCTCAGCTTCCCCCATATAAACACAAGTCAGACTGGTTCTAACCATAACAAAACTAGTTTTTAAAATAATATTTAGAGTTCTCAAAGGGAAGAACAGCTCTGTAAGCATGTATCAGGGAAGATTGCCCTCAGAAGAGATTCTATGTGTAGAAGGTGAAGTACAAGCAATAGAGGGATGTGGTCTGGCCAACTAACTTCACCAAATGAGCCAAATTAGCCCTGGCAAACAGGGAGGTGACAGATGTGTGATCCAGATTGCCATGATGTTTTTATTTTATAATTTTTTTAAAGATGAAATACTATGATTGCTTCCATGAGAGCAAAGTAGAATAGTATTGAGTAGTTATTTGGTGATTTTGATTAATATAGACTGACAAGCAATCTGGAGTATTAGTCAAAAACAAACCAAAAAAGTCTTCTATTTTATCCAACAGCAGTGATTTTTAACAGACTTTGAAATTTAATATTTTTTAAAAACAACAGATAAAGTTGTATGCATTTAGCCTGTACAACTTTTGATTTTTAAAATGTAGCCTCAGAGAGGACTCTCATTATTTTTAAATTCATTTAAGGGAGATCTTAATATGCAGTCCGCTGTTTTCATAAGAAAACCCACCAGCACTGCTGGTGGAGAAGACAAGAGCAAAGATGCCTCACCTGCATTGTCCTATCTGCCTCCAAGAGGACTGAAAGACTTTTATTTTCATTTTTTCTTTTCTTTTCTTTTTTTTTGGAGGGGGTACTGGGGATTGAATCCAGGGGAGGTTTACCACTGAGTCACATCCCCAGACCTTTAATATTTTTATTCTGAGATAGGATCTTGCTAAACTGCTTAAGGCCTTGCTAAGTTGGCTGAGGCTGTCCTCAAAATCTTGCAATCCTCCTATCTCAACCTTCCAAGTTACTGGAATTAGAGGCACATGCCACCATGCCCAGCAGAAAAAAAAAAGAAAAACTAATTTTTCTCCCAATTTCAGGGCAAGAAACTTCATCTATTCTGCATCCTTTTCTATAATCTACATCTCATTGGAGAACTAGAACTAAAATAATTATGTTCAGCCCTAAATTTAACAAACACATCACTAATCAATCTACTTCTTGCCATTCTCACTTCTACTACCTTAACCTGGGTCAGTTGTCCCTTACCTGGTCTCCCCATGCACATCTTAGCACTTATTTATGCATTCTCCTCTTAGCAGGGACATTGACATTAAAACCTAAATCTGATCAAGTTACACTTTTATTGAAAATTCTCCAGTGCCTTCCAGCTGTACCTAGAATATGCCCTACAATGATTAATAAGGTCCCACTGATCCTCTTTCTGCCTCGTTCCCTTTCTTCATGTATATTGCACTCCCTGGCCAGTCTCACTGCTCTTTCAGCTGTTGGTATAAGCTTGGAGTCATACACACCTCATGCCTTTCAGTTGGATTGTTCACCCAGCCCTGCCAGCAGCCTCAGCTTATGCAGCTGGACACTGCCCTATGTAAGACAAATGGTCCCTTCTGCCCACGGTCTCAGCCCTATGATTCTTTCATAACACATATCACCATTTGTAATTGCTCATATTGTACTGGGACCCACTAGAATATAAAACCCATGGGGCAGTCTGTATCATTCACTACAGGATCTTCAGTCCCACCCCCTCAAATTATTTGCCAAAAAAAAAAAAAGAATAAATAGAATTAAATCAATCCAAAGATCTTAACCTGCAATGTGGAAATTGCCTTTTGTGAGTTCTTAGAGTAACAGCCAACAGGAGCAGTGAGTAAGATTTTCTTCCTACATTTTATTTTGAAAAGATGTAAACACATAGGAAAGAATTTCATAATAAACAGCCTCCAGATTGGACCATTAATATTTCATTATGCTTACTTTTTCACAGATAGCTGTCTATCTGTCCTTCTATCTTTTATTTAATCCATCTTGTTTTTTGTGACTTTCAAAGAAAACTGTAGACAACAATATACACCCTCCTAAATACTTCAGCATACATTTTATTAACTACAGTTCAATATTTGTTTAAAGTTTTTCATTTGATGTAAAGTTTACATATAACGAAATGCAAAATCAAGAAAATGTTCACTAAATAAATGCATACATCTGTTTAACCCAAATTGCTATCCAGATAAGAAAAGTATCTGTGCCTCTTAAACTGCAATGGCATAATTTTTTTCTACCTTAGATTACTTCTACTTATTCTAGAATTTCATATGAATAGAATGGTGTATATATTCCCTAGTATATGGCTCCTTTCACTTAAATATGTTTTTTAGAATAATCAAAGCTAATGTATATGAGTTATGGATCTTTTCTTATTTCTATGTAGTCCATTGTATGACTATAACATAGCTTGTCTGACAAGTCCCCTATTAATAGATACCCAGTGAATTCCTAGTTTGGAGCTATTATGAATAACTCTTCCACAATCATTCATATGGAAATATTTTTATGGGCATAGTTTTCATTTCTTCTGAATAAATGCCAACAAGTAGAGTATGGTTACAGATAATGTTGGATTATAGGCTACATGTTCAGTGTTATTGGAAACTTCCAAAAGGTCTTTCAAAGTGAATGCACAATTTTACTTCCCTACCAACGATGTATGAATTCCGTTACAACCTTGGCAACATGTGATGTCATAAGTCTTTTGCATTTTAGCTCTTCTTAGGAAAATTTAGTGGTATCATACTGGATCTTTCATTTGTATTTCCCTGATAATTAATGATACTCAGTACTTTTTCATGTACTTGGGACCATTTGTTTATCCTTCTTTTGAAAAATGTTTAAATATTTTGTTCATTTTCTATTGGTTGTTGATGCTTTTATTATCAAATGTTATGGTTTGGATGTGAAGTGTCTCCCAAAAGATCACATGTGAGACAATGCAAGAAGAATTAGAAATAAAATAATTGGGTTTTGAGAGTCTTAACTCAATCAGTGAATTAATCCCCTAATAGGGATTAACTGAGTGGTAACTGAAGGCAGGCTCAAGGAGGTGGGTCATTGCAGGGCATGCCTTTGGGGGTTATATTTTGTATCTGGCAAGTAGAGTATCTCTCTCTCTCTCTCTATCTCTATCTCTATCTCTATCTCTATCTCTATCTCTATCTCTATTTCTCCTCCCAGTGTGATTTCTTAAGTGCTTTCCTCCACCACATTCTTCTGCCATGATGTTCTGCTTCACTTTGAGCCCCAAGGAATGGAGCTGGTTGTCCATGGACTGAGAAAAGACCTCTGAAACTGTGAGTCCCCCAATAAACTTTTCCTCCTCTAGTTGTTCTCAGGTATTTTAGGCACATCACTGAAAAAGTTGACTAAAACATTGAGTTATATGACTTCTTTGTGTAACCTGGATATGCAATATGAAGTCATCTGTCAGATACATCTTGCAAACATTTTCTCCCAGTCTGTGGCTTACTTTGATTTTCCTAAGTGAGTTTTTTAATGAACAGAAGAGTTTTTTTTTGTTTGTTTGTTTGTTTTTTTATTGTAGCCAGATCTATCAGCTCTTATGGTTTTTGCTTTCTGTGAACTCAGAAAACTTTGCCTTGGGAGGCTGAAGCAGGAGGATTGCAAGTTTGAGGCCAACTGCAGCAACCAAGCAAGGCCCTAAGCATTTAGCAAGACCCTAATGGGCTGGGGATATGGCTATATGGCTAAGTGCCCCAGGATTCCATCTATACTACTAAAAAGAAAACTTTGCCTATCTCCAATTCCTGACAATAGTCTCCTACATTTTTCTCTAGAAGACTTTACCTTCAGCCATGCTCCATCTTGAATTAATTTTTGTGTCTGGTGTAAGGAGGTCATAGAGTTTCTTGATTTTTGCTTTGTTTTATTTTCCTTTGTGGATATTCAACTGTTGCAGCAACATTTATTAAAACAACTTTCCTTTACCAAATGCCTTTCTTTGTTATCATTGTTAACAATCAAGGTGCTCTCCAAGTGTGGGTTGACTTCTGGGCTCTCTATTCTACTTCACTAATTTATATGTTGATCCTTATGTCAGTACTGGACTTGATTATTGTAGTTTTATGGTAAGTCCTATTTGAAAATGAGACAATTGAAGTCCTATGACTTTGTCCCCCCGCCCCATGCTGTGATCATTCTAGGTTGTTTATACTTCCGTATCAATTTTAGAGTCAGTTTGTCAATTCTACAAAAATTCTGCGGAGATTTTAATTGAGATTACATTAAATTTGGGATAGCACCTTTTTGATACAAGTGTATAATCCCTACAGGCATCTCTAACCAGTCCTCTCATACATTGGAGGCTCCTACCTTTTTTTGTTGGAGGTTTCTTTGAATTAAGATGTTGCATCATTGGTCTTCCCCTGCTACAAATCATAAGTAGTGTTATCAAATGCACTGAACAGATTTATTCCATAATCTTATTTAGTGCAGGCACAAAAATCAAACCCCATGGGTAAGAAATTATTTTTTCCAAATTACCATAAGATGCCTGAGGCCCAAAGAACTTAAATAATTTGCTCAAGGTCAGACTGTTAGAAAGGGAAAATTTGAATTCAGATGCCTCTTATTCTGAAGCTTAAATGTCCCAGGAAACTGGATTTTATTATCCTTTATTACTCATATTGTATGAGTGTGTTGGGGGGTCTGTATCAGCTAGGATCCAAATGGTGAAGGATAGGAAGAGGAGACAAGGTCATTTTGTGATGATGAAAGAAGCAAAGATCTTCAAAGAGAGTTAGCCTTGGTGATTTTGTCTTGAGGTACCCAGGGCCAGAGTAGGCCATGAGGGCTAGGAACCTGGAGTGCTTGGGACAACGTGGAGATCGAGGGCAAACAGCCTTTCTCCCGATTTGGCCAGGCAAAGTTCTGACCATCTAAAAACAGCCTGTTCTAATGCCTTTAGCTGCCTGAGAATATTTATATCTCTAGAAACTCACATGTGATATGCTTGGCAATAGCTGCAGGGCACTGGTCCCTCCTCCTCCCCTCAGATGCGCTCAGGGCAGCAGAGAGAACATAGAGATTCACAAATGAGCTTTCTTTGTAGGGCACTGTCTGCTTTGAAATTCTTCATTAAATCTTTTTCACAAATAAATTGCCCAGTGTCCGTGGGGAATATTTCCATCTTTTAATCATATGCGGTTTGAATTGACTCTAGAGTTGCTGTGTGCATGGCAGTGCTGGTGTGGAGGGCCCTGGCAAGGGGAGGGAGGCAGACCTTCAGAAGCCCAGCCCTTGAAATCTCTTTGGAAAGTGAGTAACAAAAGAGGCCCCAAAGGGCTCAATTGGAGTGAGCTTATGTTTTGTGATGTGTTTAGCACCCATTGCAACTGGAATTTTAAAATGGTAAAAGTTAATTATGCACCCTACCTATTGGTTAATATTGGTTCCAGAAGTGAAATCTTAGGATCCAACTTTCCTCCCATAGACCGCTGAGCCATACTAGATTAGTAGTTTAAATAAAATGTCAAGTATTTGATTGCCATGGAAACATTAATGCAAAGTGGACCCAGTAGCACTTTGTGCTGTAGAATTACAATGATATGAATTACCTTGGTCTCAAGACACCTTTGGAAATGGCCAGAGCTGAATCCCTGAAAAATGAGTCATTCATGCACAAAACAAGAAATGGTGTGGAATGTTCCTACTCGGTCATGTCACCATGCATGTAGTTATGAGTTGGACAAATTCCAGTTTCTTTGAAAAGACAGGAACAGGTAATGCAGGCAGATATGACTCTGGCCTAATCCTTTCTTCCTGTGGAAGAACCAATGAGAATGGGGTGCCAGCTCTCGTGGTCTGTAATCGTGGGGGGTAGGAAATGTGTCAAGACGGGTGCCAGTCACCTGGGGGTAAAGCTCAGGAAGGTGCCACATGCACTCTGGGGCCCGCTCCAGGACCTCTCCATGGAACACATGTTCCAACTGCCTCCTCCAGCCTGATTAACAGAGCACTGCTGATTATGTTATGCAAATGATAGGAGATGGATTTCACATTTCCCCCAGCCAGGCTTTGCACAGCTTTGCATTTATTATCCCCCTTTAAAAATACAGAGTCCTCAGAGAAGGAGAATGGCTGCTTTCTATTTGTTTGCCAGTAGAGTTGGCACAAACCTGTCAAGCAATCATCCTGGGCTGTGATCTGCAAAGCTGCCCTTTGTTGTTCGATTCCCCCCACCCCCCAGATTGTTTACAAGACACACAGAGACATCTGCACGCCTCAAAACAAGTTATTTCCTGATTCTGCAAAAACTTGTCAGCCTGGGTGATGAAAATGTTATAGCATTTGCTGACAAGCCATCAGATAAACCCAGAGTTACGTCCCCAGCACCTTGTCCTCATTCACAGCTCAGGATGGTAAATACTTAGCAGGTCCTGGTTCTAGATGATGGTGCAATCAACCATCTGCCCCTTGGCACTTCTGCTTTCTACTCATTGGTGTTAGTCCATCACCAGGAAAACAGTGACTAGTTTCCCTCTTTGAAAATAGGATTCAACTAGTGTTTGTCGCATTACCAGGAAGAACTAAAAGTCAAGGTTGTGTTTCTTAGTTTTACATAAAAGTCTTTAGAGACTGTCCACGATTCAATTATTTCTGAACTACATATCATGGTAAGATGTTTCGTTCTATTCCTACTGTAGCTGTGAAAGTCAAGAAAACATATACAGCTTTTTATTTATAATCTTTCCTCCCTCCCTCCACTCAGGCCCCAGCTCCCACCCCAGGAAGGAACTAATGTAATTTGAGTAAAATGAGCAACTGGAAATTAATGGGGCAGAGATCAGCTGACATCTCCAATTCCTCCAGAAGAATTTGTATGATGATTTCGCCTGATTTACAAGATATAGCCCAGCAAAAGTATGAGCTCATCAAAGTGGGGAAAAATGGCTGCTTGTCATAACTTGGAAAGAGCTCCACAGATCTTTGTCAAATGGGAATAAAACTCTGTGGCTCTAGAAAGGTTTATTAAATCAGAGATTTATAATCCAGCTTTGCAAATAGCTACTTGCCACCTACCTCTGATGAATTATGGCTCCTCTAGACATGTGGTATATATATGTGTGTGTGTGTGTGTGTGTGTGTGTGTGTGTGTAGGTGTGGGGATGTGTGTGTGTGCATTTGCACTCACACACACATCATATATATTCATATATATGCTTACACAGATATCCATATCACATTTGTGTATTTTTAAACAATTTTCCCTGACAATTACACTGGGTGTCAATTGTGTTAAGATAATTACATCTATGAGTACATAAAGCAGTAGGCCTTGTAGGTTAAATTAGTAGCTTCTAACCATAGCAACTAATATTTGTTGAGCCCCTTTTTGAGCCAGGAGATTTGCAGACCTCTTTTATTGCTTAGATTAATTCTGCAGAATAGGTGTTATCTCCATTTTTCAGATGTGAAAACTAAGACAGTCTATGTGACTGGGTCATAATATAACGCAGTCAGGATTCAAATATAAGTCTGTGCTGGCTCACTGTCCATGCTGTACATATCAATAAGGAACCTTGTAATTTCTAGTGGCAGTAAACCCAAAGCAAGCTGGCTAAAACAGTAAAGGGAATTTATTTTATCACATAACCAAAAAAGACAGAAGTTGGCTTCAGTGCAAGCTTGCTCCAGAGGTTTAAATGATATCGCCAAAGGCAGACTACTTTGCAGTTTTTGCAACCTTATGTGTTACCCAGGAAGTTTACTCATAGGCTCCACATTGTGGTATAGCAAATCTGCCTCTCTTCTTGGGTTATCAGCATGCCTCCCCGGTGGTACTGGATGGTACATGTCAACCAGAAAAGAAAGTCTGATATTTCTTTAAGCTCTCAGACAAAGGAAATTTCTCTTTCCTATAACCCCAACAAATATTTTGCATAAAATTAGGATCTGTTACAATTACACCTTGAACCAATCCTTTATCCAGGGGAAAGGTGTCAATCAGGGCTCACATCTGCAGTCAAGGTTGGGATCAATCCCTTCCAAATCACATGACTAAGAAAGCAGAGCAGAGATATTGTCCCCAAAGCTGGTCCATAACAACAACAAAAATACAAAAGGCAAGTGTTTTCTATTCAGTCTTCTATTTTAAAATGTTTAATAGAGATAATAAAGTAAAAAAAAAAGTCTATGCAATGAGCATAAGAACAAACATAAAGCAACATTCAAGTGTACATACTAAACCAGAGTTGAAAAAGACAAAAGGGTTGTTTTAGATTGGAAATAAAAAGGAGAGATCTCCAGAACAGAAAGTCTGAGTAGTTTTATTGCTGCTGCTGCTGCTGCTGCTGCTGCTGCTGCTGCTGCTGCTGTTGTTTTGTTTTGTTTTATCAGGAAATAGCTGAGAGTTGTAAGAGGAAAGCTGAAATGCAAAGGTGGAGAAATCAATCACCTGAGGGAAAGAAAGAGCCAGATGCATCTTTTTTTGACTAGAACAATAGGTAAAATGATTTTTGTGAGGCTAAGTAACAGATAGCAAAACCTGAAAATCCAGACATTCTAATAACATGAGGTATCATATTACTTCATGTTTGAGCTGAGCATTACTATGCTAAAATGCTGCTTGAGGAAGATGTTCTATATTGTTCTGCATTTATGTCTGTGGTAGAGAGGAGAGGTGACCCATGTGAGGAAAAGGAAGGCAGACCAGTACCCAGGAAGCAAGGTCATCACTGGCAAAAACCTGAGCGAAACACATGCTTGCCATTGTCGGGGGGGGGGGGTGACTTTGAGTGTGTCCCCCAAAGGTATCGGAAGTGTGATCTCCACTGTGGTGAGAAGGGAGGTGGTAGAATCTTTAAGAGGTGGGGTCTAAGTGGGAAGACCTTAGGTCATTGGAGTTGCTGCCTTCTGAAGGAATTAAGGTAGCCCTTCATGGGGCCCCTGAGCTCTTAAGTGAGAAAGTTACTATAAGTATGATCCTGTCCCCCAAATGTCTTTCTGACTTCCTGTTTGGCAATATGATCTCTTCCTCCCACTTGTACCCCTGCCACTGTTATCTACCACAGGGTGGCCAAGATGCCTGGACTTTAAGCCTCCATAATTATGATCTAAATAAACCTCTTTTAGTTATTGAAAGTTTACTGCCTCTGGTATTTTGGTATCATAGCAATAAAACAGACTAACATGCATTATAACATGTGTCAGGCTGTGGGCTAGACACAATACTAGGGGAAGGGACATAAAGGTGAATTAGAATTAGATATAGAGCCTGTTCTTAAGGAGGTCATGGTCTAAAAATGCATGTAAATACACATCAACCACAGTCCAACATGACAGATAGTGTACTGGGATAAGAGAAAAATCCCATGGGATATATGGGAATGACTCCTCAATCTAGAGAAATATAAGGAGTCCCCCCGTGAGCTGGGTCAAATGGAGCAGCCTAAATTACCACGATGGTCCTGAAATGTAAATGACATTTCCTAGCTTAGCTAAATCTCAGGGAAGGCAAATGGGAAAGAGGGAAGGAAGGGAGGAGGCAGGAAGAGGAGGGAGGAAGGAAGGGAAGGAAGAAGGAAGAGAGGGAGGGAAGGAAGGAGGACAACAGAATTCTTACTTGGTTGCATTTTTTTTTCTCCCTGTAGTTTAATAATCTGGGTCTCTCTCTCTTTTCCTTTTTCAAACATTTCAGTAGGCCTGGCCTTAAAATGTCACCAAGAAAAGCCAAAAATGGGAAGAAATGAACTAACATTTCCAGTAAAATTTAGCAAAAGAACATGATTGGTTTGGGGTAATACAATGGAATTTAATGTTTACACAATTCTTATTTTTCCATCCTCAATCTATGCTATTTGGTAATTTCTTATATAATCTGTGTTATTACTCAGAGAAATGGGATACTTTTTAAAAACGGAAACACTGATTTGGCACTAGGGAGATGGAAGGTACATATCAATTAGTAATATTATTTTTCCACTAATTGGAACTCTTCCAAGACACTAATGTATGCATATTAGACAGGGAATGGGAGGATAACAAACTGTTGTTTTGACCTTATAAAATAAAGCATTATTGTAAAGAAGCACTTTCAGACATCCTTGGCTTCAGCTGAGAATTTTCCTCTGCTATGACTGAGTAATGTGACCCGGTCAGAGATTCTAGAAAGTGTATCAGAGGTGAGGGATAGAGAACCAGCAATAATTTTGCCTGAACCTGAGATGTGTCATTCTCTAGCTCTGGAGCTTTTTGTATTCTTACAAATATTCATTCACCATGTAAGGTATTACTAAGAGACCCATATACTGTATTTATATCCTACTGAACCCATCATTTATTAATATAGCATTCATACAGTGCCAGATTATACTGTTTCATCTTGCACTTTATAGATGGCATTGCAAACTTTCCTTTCCTTCTGTCTGCAACTCATTTTTGTTCAATTATTCATTGAAATAGGCTCCCCTGAAATTTGGGAGAAATTAAATATTATATCCACATTCATACCAAATTAATTAATCATGATTAATGTTCCTACAATGAATACAAAAGGAATTAATCATGATTAGCAACATATTGAAATGTGCAGCTCAGAATTTGAAGTTTGCCCTGCTTGAAATGTTCTGTAGAAGCCTTGAAAGGGTATCTATAGGTTTCAACTTCTTCGTCTTTTCTTCTGTTTTGTTGTTGTTCTAAGTCATGGACTGAGACCTGTGGACAGAGTATCTGAAAAGTACAAAACAAAAGTGTTTAGGAAAATGAAAATGGACGGTTATTTTCCTTCTTCTAGGATCCAGGGGTAACTCCCTGGTAAGGAAAGGAGTCAGAAGCCTTAAGGCCCGGGTTGGTGTGCTGTGGCTCAAGAGTCAACTGTGACCTGTCACCTGACTTTGTTTGTCACTTGTGTGTTGTCAATGACTGCTTAGATGATACTACTGCAGAGTAGAATTCTTGCAACAAAGAGAAACTATATTGTGCACAAAAGCAAAAGTATTTACTATATCTGATCCTCCACAGCAAAAAAAAATTGTCACCTCTTGCTTTAGATGGGCAAAGGAGATTTCTTGATGTAATGTTTTTTTCATTATCTTGACTTATTTGAGGATAAGGATATTTAAGTGATGCTCACTCTCACTGAAACTTCCTTGAAGACTATGACTCTAAATTTGGCTTTCCTGCCAAGTACAGTGTCCCAGTGCCTGGCACACAACAAGCACTCACTGTGTTGTGATTCAGTGAATGAATAAATTAGTAATTTACTCCACAGATGTTGAGCAAGGACTTCATACTCTTTTAATGCCTAACATGAAATAGGGAGAATTTTTGTTGTTATTGATAATAGTTTTGAGGTTAGATACTATTATATAAAAGACTATTTAGGTCAACAGGAATTACTTTTACATACTGGTTATTTAGCAAACACATTTTGTGGCAACAACGTGCTAAGCATGTTTACTTTGCAAATTTTAATTCAATTAATCCTTCGATAACTCTACTCCATTTAGAGTTTTAAATGAGAAAAGGGAAGCACAGAGATGGGAGAGTAAGGTCACACAGGAGCTAAGTGTGGAGGTTCACTATTTAACTTTGACACTGTTAGTCTAGCCTCAGATAATGGTTTTATGGCATGTGCTCTGCTGCCCTGAGTTGTGTGTAAGATGCATTTCTTTTAAATGACTGAGGAATGAAGCAGATGCTTTGCTCTCACCTTGCTTCCTTTGATTCCTCTCTTTGGAAATGCCCCATCCAATGTTAGTGCATGATGACCCCAAATCTCCAAAAGTAGATGCAACAGCTTTCTAAAAAAGTATGGCCAATTTTGAGAAAATAAAAAATCCTCTGGAAAAAAGTCTAATCCTTCAGTAAATTCATTCTTAGTAATTCCTGAGATTAGGATTTCAAAATTAGATAGGTAGAATTTCAGATGTTCAATTCAATTTACCTACTTCATTCACTTTCAAATCAGTGTGAAGGGTTTAATTAAATGAAGAAAACACTAAAATATTTGATTTTGAACATCAGCCAGCTCTCAGTTCTGCAAGCAGCAGAAGGCAACAAAATAAAGAAGGAAAAAAATTTCCTGGAAGGACAGAACTGATTCATAGACTTGATCCCTGAAGTACCAGATGTCATAGTGATCTGAAGTCTGTGTTTCAGTGGGTGAGCTAATCTCAGGATATAATAGCTGTCCAGCTGGGGAGCACAACTCAGACTCCTCTACTTCTGGCCACTTTTGGTCTCCCTGACACAGTCAAAGGACTTTAGCTATTTGTTGAAAATATTTTCTCAATTGCCCATGTGTTATTGTATCACTTCTTAAGGATGTAAAAATCTAGAAGGGTGACGATTTTATTTCTCAACTTCTGGGGGGTGAGGATCAAGAGTATCTGATTTGCTGTCACCAAGTTTGGGGATTCCTAAAATATCAGAACTGCTCAGGCACTGAGTACCTTACACACACACACACACACACACATTTATATACACATATACATATATCCATATAGATAGAGATATCACCCACAAGAATACCACACTTACTACTTCTCTGTACTTCTCTCTTTTGGTAGGATAATTTTCAAAAGAATTTCCCTTTCTCTAGATCTTCTTCTGTCTGTAACTAAAAAATTAAGTTTTTCATGGTGGTTAGTTCAGCAAACTTTTTTAAGTCAATGTGGCAAAAGATGAAGAGTTTAGGATAAACTTTAAACTTTAAGCCATTATTTTCAAAACTGAGCGAGTATGTAAAATTTGTGTGGATTATTAGTTAATGGGAATCTACAATTTTGTATTAAAGTCGTTCTTCATACACAAAGAAAACTTTTGCATCCATCATTTTTCAAATGTGTACCTGATTTCATTTTTTGTACTGATAATTGGACTGTGCATCTTTATTTTTTTCCTTCATTCATCTAACAAATATTTGAGAGTCATATAAGTGCTTAGTAACATGCAGAATGAGCACCTATCATTGGCCACTTTCAGGAAACAGAAACCATTGCTCCCTAGAAGTAATTGCTAATGTAGCTTTGGTGGAATCTCATCTACGAAAACTTTAACCTTTTTAAAATGTCTACAATGCAGGATTTTTTCTAACAATCTAAAAATTTCTTTTATAAAATTTCATTTTAATTCAATTAAATGGTCAATTCAGAAGAGTGGTAGGCTGAAGGAACAATGACTCCTAATGAATCATACCCTTTGAATTGGTACTGTCCTCCAGTGAATCAAGAGTGGAATCTTTCCCCACTCACCTAATCTGGGCCAAACATGATTTTGGCGGTAAAGTCACGGAAATCGTGATGTGTGGATTCTGGAACCCAGGCCTTAATAGGTCTTTCTGATTCTTCTTTCATTATATTGTAACCCTGAGAGGATAGGTGGAGACAGAGAAGCCCATTTTAGTCCACTGGAGAATGTGAGGACAATGAGGGTGACTGGAAGCCGGCAGCACCAACCACCAGATTTGAGAGGGAGGCCATCTTAGGCCTCCTAGCTCCATCTTCCATCTCTCTGATGACCATTACATGCATGATCCCCTGCCACCCAGGCCTCAGGATTGTGAAAAATACTATAATATTGTTGCTTTAAGTGAAGTATATATGGATGGTTTGTTAAGTAGCAATAGATATTTGGAACAAGAAGTAGTTATTAAATACCTATCACCACTAAATTTATCATTCTTGTATTCAGCCTCTCTAACTAGGCCCAATTTCTTCGTAGTAATCAGAAATTGGTCATTTCCTCAAACTGGGTAGGATTTACTTACCTGATAACATTACATACTTCCACCAAGGTTCATACTGGAAATGCTTCCATTTTCTCTTTGTATATTTGCCTATGTTCTTAGAAAACAATCATAGATTTCTACATAGTAACAATTATAGAGATTAAGACAAAAGATTACATGTTCCTTTTTCACAATCATTTAGAGTCATAATTCCAAAGAAGGAGGGACATAAGCATAAAAGGATTTGTATAAGACCTCTGCATGACATGACTGTAACTTCACATGTAGCTCAGAAAAGAACACTTGTGAATCTCTGCCAGGCTCTGCTTCTAACAACGTAAGGCTGCTTGTGTGTTCCATGTGTATTTCTTGACCAACAAAATCACAAATAACAAAAAGAACTCAGATTAATAAAAACCAAAAGGTTTGTTTAACAAAGAAGTTTTAGGACCTGCTAATGATTTGCATTAAGACCACAAGCTTATAAACACTAAAGAAAATTTAAAACATAAACAAAAACATTTTATACGTATCCACCCAAATTTGTATAAATATATAAATATATGCTTATGCTTAAGAAATCCCAGTAAGTCTGTTCCTGACTTCAACTCAGGCAAAGAAAGCTGGCCTCTGAGACAGCATCTCCATCCCCTTTCCTACCCCAGTTTGCACCTGAAGTGAATCTGTGTATACCCTGGATCACTCAGCAGTGTGGGTGTGATCATAGGAAAGCATCAGAATCACTCTTTTCCACTCTGGAAGAAGGAATATTTTGCTTCCTGTAGGTAAAATATTGGATACTTCTTTACTGACTCGACTTGGGTCCTTTTTTGTTCTGAAACAGAACCATCATGGCTTTCTGCTCTACCATGGAAAGAACAGGACAAGTATACCCAGAGAGCCACATTAGTGAGGTATATGTGAAGTATGTTCTTAGTGTTTGCCCAGGGAAAGCCAAAAATAGCAGTTTTTTCCCCCCTGCACTTTTTTTTTTTCCTGACAAGTCAAAGCCAATTAAATAGCACCTCAGATTTTTTCATGAAAATTAGACTCATTTTTCTAAAATTGAAAAGATCTACCCAATCTTGCCTTATTACATAGCAAATTGATAGGCAGATTGAGATCATATTTCGTTTCAGTGAGGTAAAAACCCAAAGTTCATCACATTTTCCACTAGAAAATTATTAGAAGTATACAGGACAGTTAAAATAATTTTAAAATTACAATATAAAAAGAGAACATCAATTTCAAGCATGATATTTTAGAATATGAATTGTTGACTTGAACTGCATCTCAGATTTAATACATCCAGCCCCAAGGTAAATACTGTTAAGCAAGCTTGAACTAAGCTTAGCAGAGTTTACCATGTTCAGTTATAATATTTGTTTAAGAAGTATTATTTCTAGCTCTTCTTACATATGTATATTTGGTACAATGCTTTAGAGTTAATGTTTCTCAATGCAATTCCTTTGACTTAATATAAGTGTTCATTAGTCTATCTAGGTGGGGGAGGAAATTTTGTCTCTACTATCAAGAAAATTCAAATATTTTACCCCAATAATTTGTGTGAACCACAATTATGAATTCAACTTTCAAAATCTATTATTAATGTTTATGAAAAATTACAGCTTACTAGATACATCCAAGCAACAATACCTTATATTCACCAAAGTTATCAAAATAACCAGAAGGAAACTGAGCTATCTTCAAGTACATAATATGTCATTCTATAGATAATATTGACTAGATATTATCTGTCTTCTCTGTGGATAGAGTAACATGCAATGGGTTTATACTCCAGTAAAGGAATTCAAGTTAGACTCTCCTTGATAAAGAGTTGATGCATATTAGAGTTAGTTAATGAAGGAAACAAATTTCATGATTTTCAAAATAGGGTACAAAACGCTCTTCACTCTTCCTCTCCTATCATCTATCATTATCTATCAATCTATCATCTATCTATCTATCTATCTATCTATCTATCTATCTATCTATCTATCTATCTATCTTACCTACCTATCTACCTATTTAATCTTATTGTCAGCATTTATCAAAATTTCAGTTGAGAGAGATAGGAAGCATTGCTTGTAGAATATGAAGTTCATTATGAAGAAATCATCCATCCCTTCAAATTATCTAGTTTCCTTGTGATCCTGTCAGATCTAGAAGGAATCAGATACTTGGGCATGTTTAATTGTCACTACTCTTAACCCTTGTAGAACTGTTGACTAAATTACATGTTGATGTGGTGCTGTCACATGACATAAGAAATTGGTCTTACAGATAAGTCTACAGCAAGTGTGCTACCAAGATTGTTTTTTTCTCCACACAGTCTAATCTTTATAAGGGATTTGGAGAAAGGACTCCCAGGTCTTGGTAAACAGGGTATTGCTACCGTCTATAGAGATTGATATTTATTGACTAGACATAGCTGTTCTGTAATTGCAACTTTTCCTGTTTTATAGTGACACCTTATTTTTGTTGTTTAAATTTGAAATAAAGTCTCATTAAATTTCCCAAGCTGGACTTGAACTCATGATTCTCTTGCCTCAGCCTCCAGAGTACTTAGAATTACAGGCTCATGCCACAGCGACGGGCCAGGCAATATCTAGAAAACTTAGATCTCACTTTGTGGTGCAGCTGTGTGTATGTTTTGTAAATAATTTTTGCAAATTTCCCAGCTTGTTTTATTGTATCCATTGGCATTATTTTTTTACTCCTGCTTTTAAATTGTGCCATTTTGTTCTAATAATAATAGATCATAATAGCAATTTTCATTCATTGTGTGCTATTTGTGAGAATATGTAGTAAGAGAAAAATATATAGCTCATAATTTAATTCGTAACATTATATCTATGTTTTATGTACAAAGACACAAAATGTCAGCACATTTTAGCACTCTGTTGGTTAGGGAATGAAGACTTCTTTAAAGATGTGCTCTCAGTGATGGTGAACATGTAGGGAGCAGTATAGGTACAAATCACTGTACTAAATACCCCCTGTAGGTTATCTGTAACCCACAGTGGGTGGGTTACTGTTACGGTTTAGATGTGAGGTGTCTCCCAAAAGCTCATGGGTGAGACTCTGTAAGAAGATTTAGAGGTGAAATGATTGGGTTGTGAAAGTCTTAACCTAATTAGTGTGTTAATTCACTTGAATGGATTATGACTGGAAAAGATAGGTCACTGGGGGCCTACCTTTGGGGTACATATTTTGTCCCTGGTGAGCCAAGCTTAGTCTCTCTCTGCTTCCTGATTGTCATGTTCTGGGTTGCTTTTCTCACCCACACCTTTCCACCTTGATGTTCTGCCTCACCTTATGCCCAGAGCAACAGAGTCCATCATCTATGGTCTGAGACTACAAATAAACTTTTCCTCCTCTAAAATCATTCTCATCAGGATTTTTGGTCACAGCAGTAAGAAAGTTGACTAAAATAGTCATTAAAATGAAGCATTAGTAAATCAAGAATTTAGTATAGTCTAAGTACTATTAAGTATCAGAACTACCTATTAATGAAAAGGACTATTATTATTCTTGTTATACTGGTGAGGATTTGGCAAAAAAAGAGATTAAATCTCACTTCAAGATTTTAAAAGTCAGTGTACAGCTAGGATGTAAACCCAGGAAACCTACCTCCAGACTTCAGGAGGATAAACATGTCATTATCCTGTTAGTATGTTTTACATTTTTCTGAGCCACCTGAAATTCATCCAGGAATCCTGGGGGTGTTCATATCTAAGTACCCATGTACCTACGTTTACATACACTTATTTGATATTTTCATCTCGTCCCATGTAGAAATGACCTTATTCAGTGCTTAGGCAATAAAAAATAATTTCTCTACATAAGGGAATAGGTAGTTCAGCTGGCAGTCTGGGGGAACAGTTAGATGATTCTTAAAAGTTCTTTTCAGTTTCAGTTCAACTGGGTTAAAAGCTCTTTGAGGATAGAGACTATACAAATGAGATTTGGGCAGTAATAAGCCTGAACTGCTCTTATCTGACTTGTTAATGTCCCTGGGCTTTCCATGAGTCACAGAGCTGGACAATTTTCATGTTCCTGGTGCACCTCTTCATTAACCAAGAATGACTTCATTTCTTGTATAATGAACCTTGCTTTGCTCTTGGACCACACTCATTGGTCACCTAACCATGTGGTGGCTGCCCATTAGCAGCTCCGTTTTCAGATTCTGAACTTTTACCCAGAGTTGGGACTTTGGACCAAATAATGCACAGGGTCATAGAGTAGTTCTTGTTAACCTATTGGATAATGGTGTGTGTAAGGTTCTGCATTTCCACATCTGGGAAAGGTCAAAAGAGTAATGTAAGTTAATAAAGTCTGAATTAATTAGTACATCTGGTTGCAAGTAAATCCCAATCAGGATAAGACAAAAATGGAAAAACCATAAGTCCACCCATATAGTAGAACACCTGAAATAAAGGGATATAGGTTTTCAGTGAACTCTATCCTGGTACTAGTCTGCTTTCTTATAAATTTACCAAGTAATCATCAAATATCAATTGGACCAAGTCACTTAACCAAAGGAAGAGAGGAGATTTGTGTCATTTTGTTTTGTTTGCTTGTTTGTTTGAAGAAGTTAATGAATGGAGTCAATAACAGAACTTTTGGGCTGCAGATACTTGGTAGAATTATGATAGATTATTTAAGGGCAAATAATTATAATCTAACCCTGGTAGTATCACACCACAAATAAAATGCTTCTTTTGTTTTTGGCAGATATTTCCTATCATCTACATGGGGTATGGTCAGAAAAGCATATTTGAAATGGGCTGTAATTCTCATCAGTGTAGAGAGAATTGGATCTTCTGGAAGATCATGGATCTCTTGAGCCCTGGCTTCTCCTCTGCATTGGAAAATCAGGTGGTACCACTCCCACCAACATGTAGGCTATATTCTCTCCCAGGAGATGCTGTAGGATCATAACTGGCTCTAGGTGCTTCATAGAAGTAAGACAAAGCATTGTCTCCCCATGCTTCCCTTTGTGAAATAATGGATAATGCCTTCTTTTTGCCACCACATAAAGGCTTAGGTGTGGTGTTGGGATACCTATTTACCATGAAGACAATCAGTATATATAGCATACTGGATAAGTGAGGGGACTATGGACAACACTACCTGGGTTCACATCTTAGTTCTACTGCTGACCTTGTGTCTTGGCTCATTTCATAAGCCCCCTGTGCCTGTTTCTTCCTAGCAGAACCAACCTCCAGACATATGAATATGTATAATATGCATTTTTGGAAGTACAATAAGTACCACATATGTGTCGCTGTTGCTATCACCAGTAAGTCTTCACACAAATGTCTTTTGACCTTGTTTCTATTCTCATTGCTTCTGTCTTCTTCAGGTCCCTATCAACTCACCCACCAGTCTATGATAATTGCCTCCAAACTAGTCACTATGTTCCTCCTGCATTTGAATCAATTCTACACATAGATTCCTTGATAATCTTTCTGAAATATCATTTTCTACTGCTTTCCATCAAAAATCATTTTTTTCCAGGATAAAGCTCTTCTTTGCCTGACATTTAAGATTTTCTACAATTTCCACTGCCTTATTATCAATTAACATTTACAATTTACAACTATTCCTTCTTTCACTTCATCATAAGAAGAAGCATTTTTTTCTTTTCTTTTCTTTTCTTTCTTTCTTTTCTTTTTTTTTTTTTGTGGTGGAGGGAGAAGGAAAATGGCTAAAACAAAGAGGAACAATATGGACAGTCCCAAATCCTTCTCTATAAATCAGGACTCTGAGGTTGTTCTAAGTAAGGCCTGGATACATTAAGGTGAACACCTGGGGCTGGGCCACTCCTGTGGAATCCAGAAAGTCTCTGCAGTCTTGGTCACCTCTGTGACATATACACTGCTCCTAAACCACACTAGGTCATGAAAACAGGGCTGAACATCATGTGATCAGTCAGCAGCTTTATCGAATGCTTTCTTGCACAGTAAGAGGTAACCACATTAGCTGCTGTTATAACTGGCCTACACATTACATTAACATAATACAATTTTATAGCTTTAAGAAATATTAAACAGGAACAGAGGCAAGCAATGCATTCCTAATGGGTTTACAACATCTCTCATCCTTACTCTTTCTTCACTTTGACTTTCTAAAACCCAAATCATTTTCTTTTCTGGTTAAGCAGAATGGATCCATTTCTAATCATGCATTCTGCTGTGTTTTCCGATGGATTCTGTGCATTGTGAGAGGCAAATCTTGATATCACATCGAGCTCATTTCTCATCTGTAAAACGTGTCTGTGAGTACTGTGTTCTGCATTTCTGTGTGTGTTTTGGTTACGTTTTAGAGATTTTTCACAGTTGGCAGGGGCTCCGCTCTATGCTTCTTGCTTGTCTTATTCTGCCCCCATGAAACCGATCAGGTTGCCAAGTTCTTACTGACATCAAAGCAGCCTCCAGGCTCAGATCATCTCAGTGGGATGCAGAGGAAGAGGAGAAATAGCTCTTTCCCAGAGAACACTTCTCTGACCGAGTTCTAAGTCAATTCTGGGGCTTATCTGTTTCTTTCCCTCCACTGGTCAGGCTTCTAGTGAAGTCAAATATTGCAGCTGACGTCAATCGGCTTGTGGCCAGGTGCTGGACTATGCTGGGCACAATCTCAGGGCAACAGATTCATCCCCCTTGGATCTTGATTTTTTTTTTTATAGTTCCGTTTTGCATGATGTTCTTTCAAATAGCAACAAAAACTGTAAACAGATTGCAAAAGACAAGCCACCCATGCATACATTCCTTTCCCTTGAACCCAAATGAACACAATGCCAATACCAACAAAGGTTAATTAATAGCACAGCAGATTCTTATTTAAGAAATTGCTTCGTCCCACAGGCTGCAGAACTAGGTTCTTGCTGGTCTTGTGTTCCTTCACCACAAACTTATTTGTAACTTATCTTCACAACTGTGTAAAAGATTCCTGATGATTCTCACACTTTCCATATAGAGACATGCAAGTATGAGGAAGGCAAAACTGAATTTTTTTTAATTTTCTGACCAGAATTTCCTCACATTTGGATGCATTCTCCCTTACTTTGCTCTAGAACCCATTGAGCTGTGTTTTTCCCTGGTTTACCAGTGAGAAATGACACATCTTTATGTTTTTAATAGCATCCATTCATAATATCAAAATATTTTCTGCTTCTCATTCCTGCAAATCCTTACCAATTAATGGATCATTATTAGTGATGAGATTGTCTTTAGAGAGCTACTTAAAAAATATACATGAGGCAGTTTATGGACTAGAGACACTTCTGGTTCCTGATTTGGAATAGGGTGCTCAAACACACATAGACAGGAAGATCACATTTGGTCCTGATGTAGTCCATGAATGTACAAACACACATAGCAACAAGATCACCTAGACCCTGGCAGGATTTTGACTCCTTGAAAGAGCAATCAGACATTTATCTGAGGATAGACATGACCTTAATGTGTTTTTGTATTTCAAGTAGAAGCATGGAGCTTGCTATTCCTGGAAATTCTGCTTAGAATCTTCCCATCACAGACTTTCCCCTGGACTATGCTGTCAAGATGACTTGGCCTTGAAATAGAAATGTGACCTCTTTACTGAGTGAACCCTCTGGTGTCTATTTCCAAGTATGAACAGGCTCCCACCAATGATGCTTTAAAACATAGAAAAAGGCCTTCAAGCTATATAAGCAATATCATCACAGGGTTTTAGGTTTTTAAAGGGTCTCAAGCATCACTTTTTCAGCCTGTTTATTTTGTAGCAGAGAGCTAAACCTCAGTTAGTAAAAAAAATCTGAGTCTAGAACCAAAATCTGGTCACTCCCTGCACCACACTCACTTATTTTAGGGAAGTCATTATTGCAACCCTGTCTCATTAGAATTTTTATAAGTGCCCCTTCCATTATTTTTAATGTGGTGATAAGAAAATTCTGTGCAATTTAATGTTGTGTAGCTCACTAATTTATTTCTCCTGATGGTTTGTGAAACATATTGGAAGATAGTGTGAGGAAAATAAAACAAAGCAACAGCATCAGTTAACTACAGCTGACAAGAGAGGTGCAATCATGCCCTTCATGAATTGATTGTTAGTGTTTTTCCTTGAACTTTCAAATGTGCCATGGCTAGAACATGCATAAAAGTGAAAAATTGCCTTAATCTTTCCAACATGACCTGAATATTAACACTAACTGGACGCTATGCAAAGTAGTTCAACTTTTATGGGAGAAATAATGCACATAATTATAGTTAGTCCTAAAACTTAAGACATTCCTATTAGCTACGTTTATGTTTTACCATATCCCCAAACCAACTCTGTGCTGCCCTACTCGCTGTTCCATACTCATTTCTGGTGCAAAGATCTGGGCATGTGGTTATATTTAAACTGTCTCTCTTTTCCTACCCCTAAGTCCTATGTATCTTCAAGTTCAGGCTCAAATCCTACCCTCTGCCAGTAATTATTTTCTTTAGAAGTTATGCCTTTCTTGCCTTGAACATAAAATTTATATCACAAAATTCCATACTTAATTATATTCTATGTGCTATAACTTGCTGATTTATGTTCATCTAACTGAAATTGCACTTAGATTATGAAAATTTCCATGCAAAGATTAAATGTCTTCTCTTTTCCCATAATACCCAGCATTATAGTGCCAAAATAGATATCCAAACTGTTTTCTTTTGATTAGTCTGTGACTGAACAGAGGCTTCTGTTACATGAGGCATAGACTTCACTACTCAATATGTGGCTTATGGCCAACAAGAGCAATATTTCATGGGAACTTGTTAGAAATGAAGAACCTTAGGTCTTATCCTTGATCCACCAATTGTATAAGGTTTTGTAAGTGATTTTTAAGGTTTGCCAAACAGTAGCTTAAATGAGAGGGACTTAAGTGGGCCGCTGGCACTGAATATTGGCCCACATTATACAAGTGCTAGCCCTCCTAGGCCCAGATCTGTCTGGGTACATAGGTTCAGAGGAAAGTGTTTCTTTAACATTTGTAGTTAGCTCTTTAGAAAATCTGGGGAAAGTTTTGAGCCTTCTTTCAAGAAAATGAGCAAAGACACACATATATCATATTTCATATGTAATTTATGCAATTAAAAAGTGAATTGAACTTATACAAATTATTTGCCTATTGGACTCCTAGTTATGTATTGTCTATTAACTGTTCAAAAGCAAGAGGAATCTGTCTGTCTCCAAGGGGCCAGTCTTTGGTATTTGCATAGTGTCTTTGAATGGAAAATAATAATCACATGTAATCTTGATTCTGTAGGTGAGGTGACCAATATCAATGTGTAAAAGCTAATAATTTAGCCATGAAAGAGACTTTCGTGTGATAGGTTTCATTCATCTCAGTAACACAGAGAACTTTGATTTAGGCAACAAAGATTTTCTTTCTACCTAATTGTGTACTTAATTTAAAATTTTTCTTTCTCTTTCTTTGAATTTGAGCAAAGAGTCATACATTGCTTTTCATGTATTTTTTTTTAAGTCCTTCAGGGTGATGATCTGAAAGTTCTTAATTATCGATTAAATTTTCCCCAAGTACATTTTCAAAAGTTTAGATGATCCCAATTAGTGTGAACTTCAGTCTAACAGCAAGAGTGAAGTTGTTTTTTGTAAGGCTTCTTTTTTACTTAAAAAGACAAGATTAGATATTTCAGATCAATGTTAAGTGGGCATTATGGAAATAGATGCTGAAAATAAAAGACACAAAAAGGTATGACCAGAAAAGTCAAAGATACAGCTCTTCCTTTTGGTTTTAAATTCCTCATATTCAAATAGTATGAGTTTGAAAATACTATGCTCACATTCATCCTAAAGGAAGTGACAGGTTAATGTCTATATTTATATTTAAAAAAATACTATTCTACATTTTTTACCAGTGATTTTTTTTGGGGGGAGGAATAATGCTCAAACCTATATTTAAAGGCAACTGATACTTGCCAAACTGATCACATGTGACATTGGGGTTGTGCTATTCTGGCTATATGGATAGGGCAGCTGTGAGCACACTCAGAAGATAGACAGCCTGATGTCCTCCTTCAGTGAAATTCTAAAAACAGTATTCAAGAAAACATGGTGAACTTAAAAGTACTCAAAACTTCTTAGAATAGATTATGACTCAGGGAAAATCAGTAGTTTAATAGTTTAAAGAACAGAGCTCTCACTAGCCTGAACTAGCATTGGAGAGAAGAGCTACCTAGGAGAAATTTTAGAGCTGGTACCAAGAGTTCTCTAGTAATAACAAGGTGTACCAGCCTCTCCCTTTCACTGCGAATCTCCAAAGCAAGTTTTAGGCCATTTCACATTCTTTCTTATTGCGATAGTAGGTAATAATCAGAACTGAATAGAATCAGGGCTAAATCCCACTTACTTTGAACCGACTGTGTACCTTGTAGTATTCCTAGTACATATGAAGTACACTTCTGAGTCAATGGGGGAAAGGAGGGTTAGAAAGTGAAAAGTCCAGGGTTAGAATAGTGAAGACATATTCTCTGTCCCTAAGGATCTTGCTACAAGTATGCACTGAAGATAAAATAAACTGGTAGTATTTGGAAGCATTAACCCTTTTGGGACTTATGAAAACAATGCATCATGCTTTTTATTTCTTTTTTCTCAACCCTAATGTACTGGATGGAAAGCTGTTTTTATAAGGATAAAAATCTTATTAGAAGGTGTAACTGTACAATATTATGTCTACGTTAACTGGGTTGAAGATACACTTGGAGCCTCTGAAGTTGTCGTAGAAATTCCTCTTGACCTGATTGCAGTCATCTGGAGTTGTATTGCCACCATTGCCCCTTGGTAACCTTGGTCAGATTCTCCTGTGTAGTTTCCCATCATGCTGTAATAAGCAAAAACCATTAGAGTTCCAGTGTGGGGCTTTATAATCAGACTCTGGCATTCGGAATGTACCCGACCTCTTCAACATTCTTCAACATAACTTGATACAAACCCAGTATCATCCATTCTGGCTTGGATGAAGTCACTTTTGTCCTGATGATTATATACACCCTCTCCTTCCCACCCAATCCACTGGTGTTGCTGCCATCCAGGGCCATGTTTCTGTCTATAAGTCCCCAGTAAACTGCATTCTGTGCAATTCTGTCTCTGCCTGCCTCTTTTCCTGATTTCTATGGCACCTTGTGGCTGGTTCTCAAACACTATGATGGGGTTTTTACTTGTCACACCACTAATGGAAGCCTTTGTAAAATAATTGAGAGAAAAAGTCATATCAACAGCTTGGGGCATGAATAGCTAAGGCCATTTAATTTTAGAAAAGCTCAACCAATGGTGGCCTTGGTGAAATTCTCAATCAGAATGTAAAACTGGTTTAAATTTGATGTGTTCCAAAACATAGTCCCACCCTAACACATAGCCAGGAGAATTGGAATGTGGAGGGATGGAATGACTTATAATCATAACCCTTCTTGCTGTTTTTATTCTTATTTCTTAATTCTCCTATCCTTTTACATCAGGAAGCACTACTTGAAATCTAATACAGAACACTCCCATTTCTTATTGAAAGAGAACAGTTGTATACAGTCTTCTCAGATACTATGAAAACATCTGGGTTTAGTTGCCTGACTTGTTTGAGATGAAGCCATTTTCTCACATTTATCTCATAATAGCTTAAGGTAGTTACAGGTCAAAAACAAAGGCAAATGATTGATTTCTTACTCAGTCTTCAGTGGACACTTGAACTCCAAGAAGGTAATTGTGTTGCCAGAAAAAGAGTCCTGGTTTTTACCTAAGCTGCAGAATATCTTTCTAAACATCTTAGAAACTTAAGTGGGATGTGCAGAGAGTCATGATTACAGCGATGTCAAGGATGACAGGAACCATGGTGACAACAGTTCTTATACAGCAATGTCAAAGTCAGTGAAATGGAGCTGCTTCAGCTATTGCCTCTACCATACCAATCCGAAGTAGTCTGCTTCTCTGGGATGTGTTGTTGATGAAAGCAATGGTGACCCTCTGAGTAAAATCCTGATAAATATTAGGATATGTTTAATATAAGTTTGTTAGTAGAAATTCAATACATCCCAGATTTTTAAAAAACTTCTTGAGATATTATGCTTGCAATCAGGGAATGAGGAAAAAATTAAAGGGAAGTTAAAGAAATAATAGCTTACTTCATCTAAGAATGAAAAGCCAGAAAAAGAGAGGGAATGATGAATTTGGACAATAGATGAACTAATAACAAATTTACATGCTAAAATCTAGAATAAAAGAAATAATGATTTTTGGTTTATTTACAAATCTATAACTAGGCATCATGTCCTTTACTTTATTTCTCTAAGTAGAACATATTATCCAGAGTGCAAAGTTCTCTTAGAGATCATTTAAGCTCTCTTATTTTATAGAGACCAAGTTTTAAAGCTCAGAGAAGTTAAATAATTTAATGACAGCCATGCAGCTGGTTACCGGCAGAGTTGGGGCAAGAATACATGCATCCTAATTCCCTTCTGACAGCTTTGAGAGGAAAGTGGGTTTTCACAGAGGCTTCAACTCTGAACAGATTAAGCAGAATGTGACAGATGGACTGTGTTTATTATGGCTCCCATCAATATGTACAATTATTGGGATGTAGCACGGTACTAGGGTTTAACATTTACTTGTCAACATCTAATTTTTTCCTCCCTGTTTACTGTGCTGCTTGAAGAAATCTAAACATTTTGTAAACAATACAATTTATTTTCACGAAAGGTTATATAATCAAGTAAAACCACTAACTGGAGTTTTAAAAAAATGCAAACTGCAGTTAAACTTTATTTTCACAGCAAATTACTTTCTCTCTTGACTTGCCTTTTACCAGCTCCATACAGTGATAGAAAAAGTCTGCAAGCCCAATGGTGGCTTTGTTGGGATGATGTTATTCCAGCACAAGTTTGGGATCTTGTCTCTCTCCTGCCCCAACTGGAAGACTCTCATATGTGTGAATATTAATATATCGATTTTTATTTTATGGCATAATTGGTTTTATTGTCTATAAACTTATGGTTTCTGTCTTTTTTATTTCTAATAAAACACAACAAAATAACTGCCACTATTGTCAGACTAATTCTCCTTCTGAACTAGATGCTGTAAAATATTTCCATTCTTTCTTTAAACTTCAGTGACTAGGTTTTATCCTTCCTCTTTCTTTTTTTCCTTCTTTTTATTTAATTAAAATTTCAGTATTGGCTATGTGTTAGGACAAAGTACTATTATTTTGCAGGCTGTGAAAGCAAATAAGAGTTCTACCTGAGGAGGTTCCATGGGCAGTGGCACCAAAAGTCATTTCAAGGACGTGTTTAATTGCTCTATGATTTGTCATAAACTTTGACCTCTATTATAAGCACCTCTTTATTATGCTCTGTTGTTAGGATTTATCAATCATCTTTTTTCTTCTATTTTTCTTCTTCTAGCCTGTAACACTTCAAACTCTATCTCAAACATGAGTTTGCTATCTCCTTAACATACTTACCCTAGGAAAGTAGAACTATGTTTCCTTAGGACAGGATCTCAGTCCAAAGAGCCTTGGTCCCAGTTCTTTACAACACAAGAGGAAAATACGTAGTGCTGATCTGATTGCACTCTGAAATTCTCATTTGGAGAGGCTCCTTCTTTTCCTTCTGTTCTGGTGTGAATGTGTTCATGACATATACTGGCTAAGATATCCCTTTGACTGAAAAGGGAGATTTAAAAAATAACTTCTTATAAATTTCATTCTGTATGATAGATCCAATTCTGACAGAACTGAGGGAATGAGGATAGGAAAAGGAACAAATGAACTCATTAGCCAGGTTCTACCTCCAGTGTGACATGTGCAGTCCCCACAACACATGTAGAGTGAGAAGAGGGAGTTTTCAATTGATGGAACCACAGAGGACACACACCATTTCCAACCAGAGAGCCAATCAGATAAACCAGGTGTTATCCACAAGAAGCCCGACATTACTTTTTTAACATTTAAACAAAAAAGAAAGAAAATGTACATATATTTGTTAGGGAGAAATTTTCCAATTAAATTCAGAATCCAAAGGGTTAAAGAAGATGAAGAAAAGACCATTAATGGAAATATTGAAATATTTATAGTCTAAATAAGATTGGAGGGATTTGCAAATAAAGGTTTCAAGGGAATCTTGTAAAGGAATTCATATCATTCTAAGGGACAGGGAGTAAAGTGAAAGACATGCATTTCTTTATGGAAAATATAGATTTTAGTTTGAAATTCAACAACTATGACAGAGGTTTGAACAATGATTGCAATGTATCATTCCTCAGCAATGACTCCCTGCCCCTCTCTCTTTCTCCCCACATTCTGCAACAAAACTTGGATCCTGCACTATGAACTAAGCATTCCAGACAAGGCAATATTACTAAAGAGAAAATGATATGAATTACCAAGGAGTAAACTCTCTCTTGGGAAATAAAATGCATCAGGAGACTCTTAGTTTTATGCTTTAACAAAGGAAAGCCTCTAAGTGGTCTTTGGCAGGAGTTTGCATAGGCTAATGAATAAGGAAAATGAAAGCTTATACTTCATTAGGTTGACAAGAAATCAATCACATTTGGTGAACCAGTAAATCCAATTTAAATGCCAGGGAGTTCCCCAAGAGAACATTGCTTCACCTTTGTGCATAGGTCACACAGGTACCTGTAGTTACTACTAATAGTTTCAGTGCCTTGGAGTTCATTGAAAATCCCCTGTAGAACCAGCCAATTTGCCCTTTTGAAAATCTGTGCATGTGGCCACTCTGACTTGTTTGTAGCAGCAGTTTGTTTAATTGATGCTGATTTCTTGGCTTCTGTTACTATCAGATCATGTTATATGAAAACATGATCTGCCTAGACATATTATGAGGAGAGTCAGGTTATGGAGAGTGAGCATGGCACTCTACCCACACAGGACTGATGATTGTTTTGTCTCCCTGACCTCCTTACTATTATCATGGGTTAAATGCTATGAATTCTACCTCACTTATTTTAATCATATCTCTAAAATGTAGCTAAATTGTGTATACTATTTCTTTTTTTAATAAAAAAAAATAGGTGACTTCTCCCCATAACATTTAGGAAGGGGCACTCGAAACTTTTCTCAGTTCTCTAACCCACGTCACATCTCCGATTTGGACAAGGTTCTATGATAGGAAGACCCATCAGACTCTGTGCCAGCTCTTGTTTGAAAGGCAACTTGCCTTTATTCTGCTTTGAGAAGAAGCCAAGTCACCTTGGGCAAATTATATAATCTCAATCTGCTATCAGTTTCCTCATCTACAAAATCATTCACTTCGCCAACAGCTGTTCTTCTAACACCATGTTCTAAAATGTTCTTTTCTAATTCTAAAGTTCTGGGGATTTATGCCATTATATAATTTTTATAATCACAAAGTTCTTTAATATAAAAATTGGCAATTTAATGACCTTTATGGGACAGAGTGAGAATGTATTTATTAGCAATGCCAAAAGAGTAAGTCTGAAATTCTTCATTGATATTTGCTGAGAATCTTAAAAATCACATAAATAGAACATTAAAACAACCTCTTTTAGCTCTGACTTCTATAGGAAACCACAGTCCTACCTAATTTCAGGATTATTTGTGCTTTAAGCAGAGGATTTGTTGAAAATTTAAATGAGTTATAACAAGAGGTATAAACTGATAAAAAGCATCATCTATATCAATTTGATCTAAGATTATAAAATATACAATGGATTCTAATCTCTCCTGTGATGAACATCCTGTCTTCTCTTTCCTAGACAGATTTTCACCTTGTTCATAACTTTACCCATCAAATATTAATAGAATACTTAACAATGTTCAAGAGAGACAGGGATGTTGTTCCTAAGGAGAAATGTTTGATATATATGAGGTGCATATTGGATTTGTTGATCAATAGAGTGATGCTTGGAAACAACCCTTTAGAAAAAATCCTGTTTGGATGTGACCTCTTGCATATAATTTAATTTCTTAATTCTATAATAAATTCAACATGGGGAGACTTTACAAAATGATCAGGGTGCCAAAAATCATGCTTGAGAATCAAATTTAGAAAACTACATTTTACCACCATGGCAAATGCATTCTTTTAAAATCTTAAAAGAAAATCTGACTGCCATGTTCTTAAAAGATTCTGAGAAGTCACTTGTGATAAAATATTAGGGCATTATATATTTCTGACAGCAAATAAGCTCCCTCCACCAGGAAACTTGTTTTAAAATTTAAGATTGTTCCCACTTTTCCCATTCTACTAGAAATAGAATTCAAGTGCTTAGTAGCTCACCTGTCATTGCTCTCTCGAGTTGGAGGTGTTTACCAAGCTATTGTCAGTCATCTCTTCTCCAGGTGAAGTCCCTTTTTTCCTACTAGGACTTTAGTTCTGAATTATTACCCACTTTTGGTGAAGAGGTTCTTTGGAAGTTTTCCTATCACATTTTATGCTGATAAAGCTCTTTTAAAAATGTCATAGAAAGATAAGTAAGTAAATAAAAAAAGTAGTGGCAGGAGCAGGACAGAAAAAGACAATTCGATTGCAAGATTTTCTGGAGATCAGTGCTAGAAAAGCAGTTAGGTATGTCACTGGAAAAGGCTTAAGTAGTTCAAGAAGGCAACTAGAACCATTGGGTCCACATGTGCTGGAACTGTGGCCTAGACTCTAAAGGCTGTGTTCCAAAGAATGGATTTGTGAATGGAGATGTGTAAATTCCTTGGGGATGTATCACCACTACAATAGTAACTGGGGGCAGTGCAGTGTTTAGAAGAGTTTCCCCATCAGTTGTTACAAAAGCAGCAGGAAAGCAGTTAAAATGAAGCATGGTAGAATTCTGACCTAATTTCCTTTTACTCCCAAATATGAATGCACATTGCAATATGAGCCAAATAGACAGTAGAAGGGAGCTCCTTAATTTTGGACCTACCTAACAAAACAATAAACATAATTTTTAAAACCCAGAGCCCGATAGTTCTTACAGTTGGGGTTGTTTTAATGAAGTTGTTGTATCTTCTTACTGATATTTCCAAGACGTATAGGTTCAAACATTGTTTCAGAAAGGCAGTCTCTCATCACCACCACAACGACCAGGCAGATGTGACTCCTCAGTTTCTTTCCTTTCCCCAGTTGTCTGTATCATAACCTGTGTCTTAGTTTTGTGACTAGAGAAGTTATATATATGGCCAGTGACAGGGTGATTCTAAGGTGATTTTTGGCAGCTACCAGCCAGTAGTAGCAAGTATGACCCTACTTTCTGGATTGCCTGGGAAATCCTGGGTAGATGTTTTATACCATTGTTAGTTGCTCATAGTGTGTTCTTTGACTAGTGAAAATGGCCTCAGTTTAGACAATAAATTATAGTCGCTCTACTACTGTTTAGCAATGTTTCTTTCCTCTCCCTTCCATTCCCCACCCCACGGTGGCTTCCTATGTGAGGCCAGATTTATTACTGAAGCCTGAAGTGAAGGGACTTCTGATTGGTTTGCTTATGAAGTTTTGTCCCACAACCAGTCTTTCCCCCTTTTTTCCAGTCATTGTGCTAAAGTGAGTTCTGACACTTGGGATTGGAACTCTTAACTGGCAAAATTCTTGACTAAAGACAGAAGAAAGAGACAGATGGAGTCAGAATAAAAATTTGGTAAACAGAAAGTATGAAAGAGGCAGATGATGGAAAGATTTGGAAAAAAGGAAATGAAGCAAGAATAGAACAAGAAGAAATATATGAAAGGAAATACATGAAGGTGAACCGCACTGTTGCTTTTCCAGAATTTCTGTCTGTCATTTCTGTAATGATGTCCCTTTTCTCACTTCTCCAGGCATAAGCAGGTCTCAACCTCCCAACATTTTGTAATTCTCTACAAGGTCTTTGTTCTGGAGCTACTGTCATTATTTACTTTTGGTCCTTTCTCTTGATTTAGTATTCTCTTCAGATTCTATTCACTCAAATCTCTGTCTTCATTAGGGTTAGTAAGATGAATTAATTTGCACAAAGATGAGAATGGCATAATGCCCCTTTTCCAATACACTTGCATTGTGATAGAACTTACCCAAGAGTGTCTGTTATGTGGGGGGCAATGGCAGCAAGGCATAAGAGAAAACACATTTTGGGTCAATGAGTTGTCTACTCTAATTAGAGTGAATGTGAAGGGTCTCTGCCTACTCCACGTACTAAGATAAGCTCTTATATAAGGTCCCACCAGCCCTCAGTCTGTGTGCAGTTGTTGACAGTATTTCAGCTGATGTTTTATGCCATCCTTGGATTTTGAAAGAAGGATATTTCTTCCTAAAGTGTGCATCATTCAAATTATTCCTACCTCTTTTACTGTGTAGAAAGCACCCATGACACTAATCTAGCTTTAGGAAACGCAGCAAATCTTCTCAATGTAAACCTGGGTTTCATGCTTATTGGAAAAGAGTAAACTGATTTTTATCATTTAAGGATGATTGTGAAGTTATTTTAATGTAGGGATTTATATATCAATATTATTCAAGAACTTTCTATCACGTTTTTAAAATTCCTGGTATCTGAATGTAAGATCACTAAAGTTAGATTTTTCTTTCCAGACTCTTCTTAAATAAGTTCTTTTTTTTTATTATAATGTACTTTATTGAGCATTAAAATTGTACTCCCTTTCATAGGAGTATTATATCAAAATGAAATTTTTTTCTCAATAAGATTTATGAATTGGTAGAGATTTCTAGAAAGCAAATTTGGCCAATGATGAGAAGGTATGATTTCCAGTCACAGCTCTGTCATGTCTTTGCCATGTGATGACTGACTGACCTGCAGGGGAAAAAGTCACCAGCCCACTTTACCTGATCATTTTCCCATCTACCTTCTTTGAGACTTCTAAGCATTATGAAATTTTCCTGTAAGGAACATCTATTATACAAAGTGCTAGAACATACTATAATCCTTGGTCTACTTTTATGTTTCCTCCAAAGTCAGGGACAAGGTTTATTTTTACCTTAATAAATGTAATGTTGTAATGGTTTGGATATAAGGTGTGCCCCAAGCTCCTGTGTTCATGTGGGAATATTCAGAGGTAAAAGGATTGGATAATGAAAACTGTAACCTAATCAGTCCTTCCTAGTTTGAATGCACTGGGTGGTAACTGTAGACAGGTGTGGCACGGCAGAGGAAGTGGGTCACTGGGGGTGCCCTGAAAGGATGCATCTTCCCTATGACCCTTCCCTTATCCCTGCTTCCTGGATGCCATGAGCTGAGCTGCTTTCCTCCACAGCACCCCCCCCCCCACCATGATGTTCCACCTCACCTTGGGCTCAAAGCAATGGAGTGGGCCAACCATGGACAAACTGTGAGGCAAAAAAACAAAACCCATTTTCTCTTCTAAGTTGTTCTTGTTGGGTATTTTGGTCACAGTGATGAAAAGTTAACACAAATGCCTAGTACACTGCAAGTGTGTAATGTTTATTAAGTTAAAAATGAACATCAGGGACAAAATGACCAGTCTCTGCTTTGTATTTCTAGCCTCATCTGCAGATATGGAATGACTAACAACCTCTGGCTCTTATGTGGAAGAGTGAGTGACTTTGTAAAGGTCTTAGCTTCTTCAAGTTATCTTCTCTAACTGCCCTGTCTAAAGTTAGTCCTATCCACCTTTTTCCTGTGTCACTTTCTATTCCTTTATACTTTTATTTTCTTTATAGTCAAGTGTTTGGCTTCTCAACTACAATGTTAGCTCTATCAGGTAGGTACTCTATCTCTTTCTATCTATGATCAGTTGTGTCCTTTAGAGAGAGACACACACACATAGTAGATGCTTATAAATACTTGAGTGAATAATGGACTTCCATAGGTGGTACTCCAGCTCAATAAATGCAAAGTTTTTATGTGATACAATGCTATCACAAAAAACATATACATGCAAGGTACTTTTATCATCACAAAGCTACCCTGAGAATTTTCCTTCAATAACAAGAGAATATGCTAAGTAAAAAGGGTATTACTGGCTGACATTTTTTTTCTTATTTACTTTTTTTACAATCCTTTTCTTAGTAGGATTATAAACATATATACCTTTTAAGATGCAGTTTCTTATTTTCCTGAATTTCTCAGATTATTTCATAAGAGATTAAGGAATTTGTCTTGAATTAAAAAATTACGTATTAAGTTTTTCAAAGTTGGAAGAAAGCATTTATTAGAAAATACAAAGCTCTGTTTCAGGAGATCATATGTTTTAGGAGAACATATGATCATTTTTATTCAGCATGAGGATCTAAACTTGATACTTAACTGTTACATCAGATTATGGCTTGAAGTTAGTTTAGGGAGTAACACTCAGATGTATGTGAATTCATGTTTCTTAGGGTTGATAATTTGTGAATCTGATGTGGATGCCCACATTTGTAACACCAGAATTTTATAGTGTGCTCCTAAAACAAGATTTTTAATGTCAAGACTTTTGTTCCTTTTGTGTTTTAAGGACATTAGTGTAAAAACTTACCATCATAGATGTGCACGGGTTTGATACTGCCATCAAGTAAGTGGTGTTTGACCCAATTTCCAAGTTTATTTTTATTCCTGATCAATGAGGTTGTTATTGAAAAATTTACAAACCTGAATGTCACAATTACATACACAGAGTATCATAAGGTATTTGTACATGTTTTTACTTAGGAATAAAACCACCATATTGGCTTATGTGTAATGAGGACCGTAAGCAATGTCATAGAAGGCAGGAGTTTTATAATTTCAGGTATTATTTAACTTTAATAGGTCACTTTACAGGTTATTAATAAGTATACTCTGGTATTTCTTAACTATGGATTTGATCATGATCTAGTTGTTTAAGTTCAACCAGGGAATTTTATCCTACTGTGTTTAACTATATCTTTCAGTGGAAATAATAATTTAGGACAAAGTTGGGGAGGGGAAGGCATGGAGTGAGGCCTCCACTCATTTTCTGGAGTCACATGAAATGTTCTCAAATGTGGGTTTGTTTAATAATAATTAAAAAAAAGGAAAATGATCTTAAGTAGATATTTAATTAAGATTCTACATTGTGTGCTACATGGTACAAATTTCCCATCTTCTATGTCTTAATTTTACTTTAAGCCATGTGAAATATATAATAACAAATAGTCATTTAACTTTTTATTATGCTTATGGTGGATATTTATTCATTGCTTAAAAATAAGATCAAATCAATTATATTACAGAACATAAAGGATGTAATTCAAGCACATCTTAACTTACCTTCTCAGATTCTGGGAGTTGCTGATCTGGGTAGGCATCAAACAAGTTAAAAATTTAACACATTACACATGTAAATATCACTGCCATTTTTGTATGGCATATTCTTCATATATACTAAACACTGAGTGACTCACAGATTTGACCTTGTCAGGTGTTCAGCATGTATGTTGCAGAAAATTAGGTACAGTATAAAGATTTAGCCAGGCATGGTGGCACATGTCTATAATCACAGCTACTTGGGAGACTGAGGCAGGAGTATCCCAAATTCCAGGCTGGCCTCAGCAATTTAGTGAGACTTCTCAAAAAATAAATAAAATGAAAAGGACTGAGGATACAACAAAGTGGTAGAGCACCTCTGGGTTCAATTGACAGTCTCTCTCTCTCTCTCTCTCTCTCACACACACACACACACACACACACACTCCTGCACATATACACCCAGATTCATATTTAAAATTAGATTTTTTTTGCCTTTTAAAAAGGTGGAGGTTAATCTTGAAGAATACAATATAGTAGAATAATGGGGTATATATTTCAAATTGGTTGATTTTCACATTACGAACATACAAAATGTAATTTTTGTTTTTATTTTTTATTTCAATCAAAATGAAATTTTTGGTATTTTATTAAAGATGAAAGTGGCAACATTTTTTCCTTAGTTGTCATTACCTTCTTTGGTCAAGCTTAAAACCACACTGCATTGATCCAAAAATTTAAAAATTGAGATAAATTTCTCAAGTTAAAATATAATTTGTAAATAAATAAGGAGATATAACCTTTGCTCTTAATTTTGAATACATCAACACACACCATTCTTCTAGCTTACATGTTGGTGAAAGGGTGAGATGTATAAGATTATGTGCATTTATTTTCAGAGAATTTATTTGATCTCTATACTAAGAGTCTTCTGGATAAATAATGCATTTTATCTGTTAATTTTGTTTCTTATAAGTTCAATACTATAAATTGAAGCATAGTGTGCTAAAAGAAATTTTATTCTTTCCTAATTCCAGATATTTTAATGTGTTGGCTTTTCTAAAAAGAGCATAAAATGAATAGCATTGCATGCTTCAGAAAACCAAATTTAGGGCTAGATTTTAATAGTATATTATTTTTAATTTAATGCATAAAAATCTGATATGTGATGCATACGTTAAAATGGCAAATTGTTGAAGTACATTTTGCTACCTTAAAGAGGTATTATGAAAAATGAAATGAATTAAATACTTGAGTATGTTTTGGACTTTGTATAGCATGTTGCAAATAAATGTAAGTTGATATTATCATCTTCATCTTTATTCTCTGCATTCTGCAGAACTATTTTTACTCTTTTCACTGTCCTATTAAGAACTGCTATTTCTCTCAAAAGGCCTGGTACATACTTCATTTTTACATGTGTATACATTTTTTTCCTAATGATGTTCACATCATTTTCAGATAGAGAAGTCAGAAATTACAGAGCAAGAAAAATAAAACTGAGTCATCTATTCAAGTAGATGACTATGCTGTCTCTTTTATTAAATATAAAAAGGTGTTTCCTTATGTTGTTGGGTAATAAATTTGATATGCAACTTAAAAATATTTAACAAATAAAATAACCTTTCCTAATTGGACAAGGAAATAAAGATCTTTGGATTAAAGTGATACTAATCTCCTAAGCCTAGGACATACAAATACATTTTTGATTAATCAAAGAAAGTGTTTCTAAACTATATATTGAGAATTTCTATTTTAAACTCCAAGGAATGAAAAAGCATTTTGAATCACCAGTATTCTTTCAAAAGTATCACAATTGCTCCCTTCCTCTTTTAAAATCATGGTCAAAACTTCAGTGCATATTTTGCGGGCATGCTCGTGAGTGCGTGTATGCTTCAGTCCTTAAAATATTTGGTATGATAATCTTCTGATACTCAGTGAAGACTATAGATTCTTAATCTATTCTGATAAAATAAGCCTTCCATTATTTGAATCATTACCTGTAATTCATCTTTAGTGCACTTATAGACTGTTTAGACCTCCACAGTCCATTGCATAATTCATGTTTGAAACTATTGTTTTAGAACTGTATTTGTTGGCAAGGATAACAAGAGTTGTTCACTATATTAAAATAATGAAGAAATAATTTTAAAGTGTGGAAATAGCTGGTGCTTTCTGGGTGGGACAACCCTTATTTTCCTATCCTATCCTCTTAATGAACATAATTATCTACCAAAAATAACTGAGGTGAGTACCACTGCTTATTGCACACCAGACACAGTAATAAGCACAACTAAGCTACGCTTCAAAGTTCAATCTGAGAATGACTTAATTTATTTTTTCCTCCTATTAATGGCATCTTCATTTACTTTTTTATTCAGAGAAGTTTTCCTATCATTTGAAAAATAATATATTTTGAACATTAATAACAACATTCAATTTACTGCTTTCAAGGCCATAGCAAACAAAATTTTATGGGATTACTATTGTTAATATTTCAATTTAATGAGGATGAAAAATTACTTATTAAAATCCTATTGTTTTAAAATATCAATTGTTATTAATAATATCTTACTTTAGACATTCATTTTATCCTTTCCTCCAATTTCTAATATTTGCTTCTTTTCTATTATGGCTGGTCTTGGAAAATGTTTTAGTGGCAACAAATATACTTTAATCTCAGAGAACTAGGCTCTTGTACACAATGAACTTTTATTTCCTTTAATTTCCATAGTGTGCATAAATATATTCTTTATAATAACTCTTGCCCAGAGTGAAAAAGAATTCTGTCCTTGAGTATCCATTTTGTATGTCTTTCAATAAACATTTTCAGCCTATGCAATATTTTGTAATCAGATTTATTTGAAAATAGTAGTACATTATGCCCGTGATAAAGTCAAACATATTTTAGCACATAAATGCTCTTCACCATGTTTTAAATTTTTACTTTGTACATTTAATCATATGTATGATGATGATTACTTCTTAGCCAAATATGGGAGCAAGCTTGAGAGCCAATTTTAGCAAAGGTATTGATTGTTCAAATCAGGTTATAGGAATGGAATGAGAATTTTAAAAAATATATTCTCAGTAGAGTTTTAAATACTCCACAATCAGTAACTCACTAAAATGGCAGACATTTTGAAGATTCATAGGCCCAGTTAATATGAGTCATAGTGTCAATTTTTCCTGTAGGATTTTGTTCTTATTCTGGTGAAGAAACCCTACAACTTGAGGACCACTTTGAAATTCCACCAAGAGGTCTTTAAATGTTCCATAGCTACCTTCTAAATACATCAACAATATAACTCGGTATGTGCTAAAATGCTCAGGAGGAGTAAACTGTTATGTTCACCTTGCCCTTTTTCATAATCTTAATATTGAAGAAATGATCAATAAGGTTTAAGATAAGAGAATTAAACTTGATACCGGTTCTGTCAATTTCAAAAAGTTTTTGTGAGCAAAACAATAAAAACTGATGCTGTGTGAAAGGAGTTTGAAAACCTCAAGTCACAATTCTGATCAGATTGTAAAATTGTCGGAATTTATGGAGTTCTTTAAACCCTATATTATCTATGTGAGCACCAAATACACTCTGTGGCATGTGGTATGGCCAAAATTATTTCATAAGATGTACCCCGTGAAGATTACCACTATTTCCTCTCCGTTTCTTTTGTATGAACTTTGATTGCTTACCACACTTAATTGACCTGAATGTTTATATATCCTTCAATTCTTCCATTAAGAAAAATTGGTTTAACTCAAAATTTTTTCATTAGCTGTCAAGAGAACTTTCTTTGAAGTACTGGTTACCCTGAAATTTTTCAAATCAAATATCTTTCTACTTTTAATGAAACATACATATTAGGATTTTTAAATATAAAATTCTATGGCTTTTATTATATACTATGATATATAATAAAAGAGAAGAGTTTACAGGGAAATTATTTGACATATAAAACGTTTAAGAACTTCAAACAAAAAATGCTCATATTAATTTTTATTAATATTCAGTACAATACAATCATTCATTAAACTTAAGCACTTTATTTTTTATTCTTTTGTTTGTTTGAAAAAGATGCAGTATTGTTTTTCTTGGAGGGTTTATGGAAGATTTAAATTGAAAGATGACTAATTAATGGGCAACCCAGTGAACTTATTGGTTCACTGAACTTATTTTCTCAAACAAAAGTAATTAATTGCCAGATGTTCACTTAATTTCAGCAGCTCTTTTAATTAATTGCAAGTTTTTTTATCATTAATCTTCAGAATATTACAAGTTCTCACTTTTTCCCATTTATCATTGAAGTTTGTGGACAGAGGAAAATACATCTAAAATGTTTCCCTTAAATGTTCACAAACCTCTTGCATAAATTTGCATTTCTTGCTGGGCGCAGTGGCACACGCCTGTAATCCCAGCACTTGGGATCCCAGCCTCAGCAACTTAGTGGGGCCCTAAGCAACTCAGTGAGACCCTGTCTCTAAATAAAACACAAAATAGGGCTGGGGATGTGGCTCAGTGGTGGAGTGCCCCTGGGTTCAATCCCCAGTACCAAAAAATAAAAATAAAAAATAAAAAAATTTGCATTTCTTTAAATAATAAATCGTGATTCAAGTAATCATGTATCTTTATAAATTTTTTTTTTTTTTACTTTAGGAAATTTTTGCCATTTGTTATTACTTAATATGAAGAATTCGATTGACTGTATAATAAACAACTTATGGTTATTACTTTATGGAACCAACCATATGGAACTGTAATCAGTAAAAAGGTAGGATGAAATGTTTACTTAATGTTTATTTTGTGATTATAGTTAGGATTTTCTGTATGGGATCAAATATTTTTTTCCAAATTTGGGACTTTATATTGGGTTCTATTAGGCTCACATATTTTGAAAATTTGTTCACAAACTTTACTAGGCTTTTTGAGCAGCAGTTTATAAATTTCTTTCCCCTTTCAGAGGCAATCAATATTTAAAACCTCTTCCTACTTGAGGTTGAATTTAGGCACTAAAATATAGGTATAATTAAAACAAATACATTATTTAATCTTTATATGCTAGGTGATTGTGATGCCTAGTCTACACAAGATATTTGAGTTGACCAAAATGTTAAAAAAAGCAAGATGGATTTGGGTCTGTATTAATATACCTCAGAACCCACTTTTCCTCAGTATCATGCTAGGTCTGTGGGACTTAAATTCTCTACTGATGTTCTTTAGTTAAAATTTCTAATACTAAGCATAACTTCTAAAAGGAGTCACAAGTTCTCTTTTATGAGAATTGGGGCCTTGATACTTATTACTGTAACTTTGAGATTATAGAAATCCTATCTACAACTTTTAACTTTTTATCATGTGACATTTTGGATATTATTCATTTTAGAGAATTGATTTTAATCAATTTTAGGCTAGATAAAACATATTTCTTGCATAGGACAGCCTAGGCTCTGCCTTATTGTGGGATAAAAATCAGAAAATCTAACATAATCAAATGATTTATACATTTTGTCCTCTGAAGAACAGGCAGTCAATTATTGTAAAACACCTGAAATTAAAATTATGGCATTTTTCCTGCTTGAAAATTTTATTATGATTGATAATTATTATTTTGGAGAAAAGAATAATTGTCCTTTATGAAATGGCCACACAAATCCTAAACTTTTTACTATCATTCTTAAGAGTAAAGCAAACAGCATATTTGATTAATATTATTTTTGGTGGTTATATACTTTTTTCCTGAAAAACCATATTAACAGAGATGAATATATTATTAACAGTGAACATGTTAAGGCTATTTTCAATTAGAAAAATAGCATAATTTGATGAAAAAATTAGGAAATATTTTTTCTTTCAATATATCTGAATATTAAAACATTACAGGGCCCTGATGGTGAGTATGGTTGTAATCCCAGCAACTCAGGAGGCTGAGGCAGGAGGATCATAAGTTCAAAGTCAGTCTCAGCAATTTAGCAAGGTCCTAAGCAACTTAATGAGGCACCAAGCAAATGAGTAAGACCCTGTCCCAAAATATAAAATAAAAATGGGTAGAAATTTGGCTCATTGGGTAAGCACCTCTGGGTTCAATGCCTGGTAACATACAAACAAAAACATTATAGGGAATGGACTATTGAAATAGTCCCTTAAAAACAGCTGAGCCACTTCTAGGATTTACATTTTATAATTACTCTACAAAGAAATAATCTCTGAATATGCCAAACGTGATGAATTAGATAAGGAAGTGTCAAAGTGATACTCAACTATTTTGATAATAAAGATGAAGTATGTGAAGGGTGCACTTTATCACTAACAAGATGAAAAAAGACACAATTGGTAAATGTCAGTTACAGAGACTATTCACATCTTTACCTGTGTTTGAGAAAGAGAAAAGTCACCATAGACAATTAATAATTACTGCAGAATTTTTAAAATATTCCTTTAGACCTTACATTTTGAAAGGTCCCTCAAATACCATTTCTGATTTTTATAACACATTTTTAATTTATAAGAACACATTTTGATGAGTTTTATATAATAATCTTTATAACTTGGTACTTAAGGATTTATCATATTAAGAAATAAACCTTTTGTGAATGCTTTAAAATTTAGATCCCCAACACCATTGTTTAGAAGCAATGTGTTTATTAGTACCCTGTATCATATGACAGCATTGTTTTCCAAGTTTCTTCATTCAAAATGGATGAGGTTACTTGATTCTTTTTTGGTTTTATAATATATGCTTCTTAAATGAAACCTTAAACACTTTTTACATGCACTATTGATTCACTTTTCTATAGTTATGGAAAATTAGTGCAAATATTATCAGTCTTTCCTTCGTTTAATTCTTTCATATCATGCACATTGATAGTTTAATATGCATCTTTTAAAAATTAAAGTCATTGAAACTTTTCTTAACTCCTAAAAGAAAAATAGCACTTAGTAACTGTTTGAAATCACATAGAATATTGCATCTTTTAAGCACTAAAATGAAATGTAATGAATTTCCTCCAGGACCACACAATGCATTTGACAGATAAGGGAGATGTATACTTATTTCAAGTAATTTAATATACCCTTACCATGTTGTTGCGATTGCCTGAACATATTTATTCCTATAAAAACCTTTGGTTATCATAAAGATCATGTTTTTTCCACTTTGTAAAGTATCTCCCCCAGAAGCAACAAGCACTGAAACAGATCTAAAGTTACAATGTAATGGCAATATGCTCAGTATATTTTATGTGACAGCTGTGATTCTGAAAACTTCAGAGTCTTTCAACATATTGGAAATAAAGCCACTTAACTTGCATTAGAGTTGCTTACTATTTTAAAAATATTCTAATGCACTGTTACTTTATGAATTAAAAATTTTTATACTCAGTAAAATGTAACAAATCTGGCATTAATATTATTTCGGTGGCTTCAGAATCAGTAGGTCCATATTGTTTCATTTTCTGTAAAAAGAATAATGCCTGCACCTCATAATATAATATTATGAGAATTAAAGAATAAAAGTACATTCTGCATATGGCAGGAGAAAAGGTATAATTACTTCAATCATCACATTAGAAAATCATTTATGAAATACATTTCTAAAAATATTTGAGAAAAACTTGTCTATTTTTGTATTAGGAAATGCAAAATTTAATTTTAGAAGCTCAACTTTTTAAAAATACTTAACGTTAATGGCAATAAAGTTTATGGTAATGAGAAAGAAAATAATATACTGAATATTATAACACTATCAGTATAATTTGCTTTTCCAAAACCCTTCAAGTGATATAAAAAGAGGTGTAATAAGCTTAATTATATTAGTCTTGTGTGATAAGCTTAATTATACTAGTCTTAACTGTTTTACCATACACAAGTGATGCCATCCATATTGCTGGTGAAGAAAAATCTACTCAGTTCAAAATTAGAGTAAGTATATACATAGAATGTAGGCTCTTGATTGAGCATTATGATCAGAGATTAATGATTTTGTATCTGCACTTTTTAAATATTTTGTGCCCTTGTGTGTAATATGCATTAAATATTAAAAATTGATGAAAGCCCTTTCCTGATTTCTTCATGTCAGGATTAAAAGTGATGCAGCTATTAAGGAACACAACCAAAAAGTGTGTGTTAATCTATATTTGGTGTAACAAAGATACCAGGGCAAAGTTACCAACATACTGTAATAAGGTTTGCAGTATCATGACATTCTTTGTCACTCCATAGATATGTTCCCTGGTGCATATACTTGGTTATTGTTATAGGATAACGAATGATAGCATTCACTCAAAAATAATATAGGATATGACAAACAAACATGAAAATGCACAACAGAGACAATGTTATACTGGTTTCAACTTCTAAATGCTTAAGCATGTTAAGGTTTCATCTGAGGTATCCTCGTTGGCTCATGTCTCTTGGATTTTATTATCCTGTCACTCTTCAAAAACCTGATTCTCCATCATTCTTTTTTTTCTGTCAATACTGGTATCTGATTTGTTCAAAATGAAGAAATTTATATGAAAATTAATGCTAAACAGATACAAAAATTTGTACATGGGATATTTTATTTTTAGTATACTGATGGAGCCAACAGTACATAGAAGTCATTCCAGAAATTCTAAGATAGAAAATTCCTCATTTGTATAATTCTATAAGCCTATATAGATGTAGGATTGTATAATCTATATAGGTTTATAGGTTTATAGTATTGTATAATTCTATAACAAATATATGTCATACATAGAGAAAAATATTGAAACTCATGCATAAAATAAAGATACCAACTAAAAAAAATAGTATAATTTTAAGCTACTTTATTAGATGGTTTTAAATGAAAGTGCTAAATGGGAAAGATTATAAGGAATTTTTTTAAAAAGCAGTATTTTGAAAGCTTGCTGAAAATAAGAACTTTTATGCTCAGAAATAAGAATATTAGCAATTCTTAAAGGTTTTGAAGTCAGAAGCATGCTCTTAGAACAATGGGCAATGATTCTGTTATACTATCTGACAGAACATAAATGAGTTCTATGAGTTTGAAGATAAAAAGTGCATTTTAAGTTCTCTAATTTAGATTAAATTTTGAGATGTATATAAAAAGTAACATTTTCTCAAAATGATGACTCAAACGTTCATAGGAAATTCAACCTCCAAGTTTTTTCTTCTTACTGGCAAAGTGATGAGAACCTGTAATAATTTGGCCTTTCAAATCACTTGTTAAAACAACCACTAGTTGCATGCAAATATTTCTAATAATTGCTTCTATTTTTTGGCCTATATGTGTGTAAACAGTTCCTTCCCCCCAAATACATAAATGAAAACACACACACACACACACACACACACACACACACACACACAATCTTGAGGCAATATCAAAATGTTAAAGAACTCTACCAGTGTATCTCCTAGGTGGTGAATTCATTAACAAATGCATTAACCATGGACTTAAACCTCACAAAACATACACAGCACAGAATTGACTGGAGAATTTCTCTCAAGATATTTAGAATATATTATGGTTAGACTTTGATTTTTTAAATTCGTTTGTTTTTCTTTTTAAAAATGAAAATACAAGTTAATTTGTTATGGCAATGATTTTTAAAATTACAATTCATTCCTGACTAAGCTTTATACTCTAAAATGTTTATTTTATAAATACAATGTCAGTATGAATTCATCTCACTACAGGTCTATGGTCTTCCCCTAATCAGGGCTTTTTCAACCTATGTATTCCAAAGTAGGTAACATAAAATATGGAAATATCATAAATTATTGTCTGTCCAATGTTTAAGTATATTGAAATATTTTAATACATTGTATCTACCAAGGACTTGATCTATATTAATATATATTATGTAAATGATACAACATTAAAGGTGTGAAAATTTTGAGAAGTGATTATTTTGAAATTTAAGTTTAAAGAATTCCTTTAAAGAAAAAAAGATATAATTACTCATCTAAAATACCGAAAGAAAACAGTATTTTTGTTATTGATCAAAAAGGTGGAATATTGGATTAGTCAATGAATATACTTAAAAGTTTCATATGCCTGATGCCCCCAAACATTTTACTAATTAAAAATAGTTTGGTAAATCCAAAGACTTTATTAGAATTTGAATGTTCTTTGTACTCTATAGAATTGGAATACTCAATGAATCCTTCAACAAAAGGTTAGCATCTCTGCTCAAGCAGAAAGACAAGTAAATAAATAAATATTTTTCTTGTTTATTCTTTTCAAAGCAATTTTAATAAAATGGAGACTCACTATTAACAAAAAAATTGTTATCCTAAACATTTCAACATGTAATTTTATAAATTCACAATTCAAGGAAAATATATGTATTTGGAGATTACAATGTTAATCATATTTTGTAAATCACATTAAAGAATACTGAGGCATTGTTCAGAAGAATCTATATTCATTCACTGCTTCATATAAACAAGCTTATCCTTGGTATCAATTAATCTTTAGATCATCAAGCATTTGGATATATAACTTCACTAATTTGCTCTTCTTTTATTTGATGCTGAGTTAAAGCGATGAAATTGGTCCTTTGATTTGGGCAGTGACTAAACATGTAATTTTTGGGAGAGCAGAAGTGTTGTATTTTATGTAAATGATTTAATAATTTCATACAAATAAATATATTTAAATGCTAAACATCTGACCTTTTCCAATAAATGCAGACCTACCTTGATTTCCACAATATGCCTCTATTCATTTCCATGAGACAATGTTTTCACAAAATGTCAGGTAAAACAGGTGTTAAATTATTTAACAGAACTCATAATTTAAATAATTAAAACTAATTTGTGTTTAAAGCTATTTGCAGATTTATTAGAGAAACAGATACAAATATGCATTTCTACAGAACTGTTTTTTTTTTTCCAAAATGAGCTTAAAACTTGTTCCACAGTTTTCACTTGTTTATATATCTATGGTAACCCAAGTATTGGCTTCTGTACCACTTGTAATGAGACAATTGCCCTTCCATTGCAATTATAAAAAACTATTTAAAAAAAAATTCGGCACATACACGTTAAATATTTTTCCTTAAAAAAATAATCTAATCAAAATATTGAATACTTTAGATTTAAACAATATTTTATTTACAAATCTGATTTGATGTACTTTATTAATTATACAAGGTAATGCTTCAATTTTCAAGAACAGTTGCTTTTTTGTTTATATAGACCAGTGGAATGACATCCTATCTAGTAATATGTACTACACTTCAATTTTTTTCAAAATTAACATGACAAGTTCTGATACTTTCATTTTTTTGAAATAACGTTATTTAATTGGGGCACATATCTGATGAAACAAAAAATAACATGCAGAACTCCAAAAATAATCTGTTAAAGTAATGATACTTACCCTTTATGTAAAAAGACATCTATGAACAACAGTGCATAACAATATTATGTAATCATGTTTATGAGAAACCAAGCAGGACGCAAAATGAGTTCATCCTGTTTTCTAATCATATGCAATTTCATATGGCTGTTTGCATCATTTAAATAAAGTGTGTACATTAAATTTATAAGACTGCATTGCACTCAAAATTATTATGTATAGCCATGCTTGCCCTGTATTTAATGAGTGATGAATTTCTCCTACTAACAGAGTAACTGCTCTCAAATCTT